>MU675431.1:49654-70418 GCA_026770625.1 Nicotiana glauca
TCCTAGATGAAGGTCCTTCTTACGAGGTATCGTGTTTAATTCTATGTCTTTTGTAACAAAAGTTTTGTTGTTAACATAATCATCATTATTATTACTATCATTTGATTAGTGCTTCTGATGCTAATAAGTCTGTAACAAAGTTTTGATTGGAAGTCCATATAATGTAGCTTTATATCTTAGTGAGGATTACATATCTTGCAATTTATCTGAAAGTGGCCTTTGATTTATCTTAAATGATAGTGGTTGTTTTCTTTTGATTCAGTAATATGATAATTGTCTAACAACTGACACAGATACGCTTAGGGACCATGATCATGATGCTGTTGACTACGCTAATCGCACTCTCTTAACAGTTTAACTACTAAGTCCTTTCATTATTTTTGTCATCTGGTCTTAGCTACATCAAATCTGATTAAAGGTCTGTTCTTTAGCCTTTTAACGAGCAGTGATTCATTCACAGTACATGATGAGATCAACATCAACTTCCTCATGATTTCTTAAACTAGGGGAAATTTGATCTTCTTTTTAGAAGATTTTTGCAATTAAAAGTTCTAAAGACAATGGAGATTTTGAGTTTTGCCGATTCATCTCTTAACACACGATTAATCCATTTGAAAAACTTCAATACAGGGCCAATTCTCAGAAGATGAGAATGACGATGTGGTTCGTGCTATTGAACTCTCTCTTCAAGAATCTCAGGCAAAGGAAATAAACATGGGTGGTAATGATGTAGCCTTTTCATCTCACTTCTTAAAGCTAAATTCTGTCCTAGTAAGAAGTTAGTATATTTAGCTCAACCCATAATTTTCACAAATTTGGAGCTTCACTTGTTATTTTTCTGGAACTATAAATGCTCAACAGAGGTTTCTTACTAGGCAAGTAGTCTCATATATAAGTCATTTTTTGTCAGACATGGAGTTTCCCCAGATTGATGAAGTAGAAGAACTTGCACAAGAGTTGGAAGAAAGCACATTATCTTCTATAGATTTAAGGTAAATATGGCCTGTGGATCAGCCTCTCATTCCCTTGTTATTGCAGTATCATTCGTTCGTTTTAATTAGATTCACTCTTTATGAAGATGAGATTAGGCTTCAGACCGACTTGTTTATCTGCCATAGATTCGACAAAATCATGTAAATAATGAGACTGTTATGTGACTGTTAATCTTCATCAACCAGCGTGCTACTCCTCAGCTACTTCAGTAAATCTGCTGTTAAGGATAACGTATTAGCCTCTGAGGATATGGAGTCTTATCAAGGAAGTGATCAAGATTTGAATATAGAGCAGTGGCTGCAGAAATAATTCATAATCCTGATCCTTGAACATTTACTGTGCACAACCAACAGACTACCCAACTCATGACAAGATTTGGTTGAACACTTTTTTACAGATTTCACTAGTTCCATGCTCTTCTAGCTGTTGAAAACATGCAATATTCCATTAAGTTCATGATATATTGTCTGTTTCCCTTTAGGATGTCAGGGGATCATGTTTCTATGAGCACATGGCCCGAAAATAGAATTACTGTTTCATAGCCTTGTTCATCTTTTTAACATAGTTAAAAATAAATTTACTGCTTCATAGATTAGTTCATCTTTGTAACATAGTTATCCTTCTACATTTATGGCAGCGAAGCTACTATAACTGTTTCACATGTCACGTTTATGTAATTTTCCTACCACCTCCATTTTGCCGCAATCTGATTAAGAGCACACATCTGTTTACTAAAGCTTTACATCATTACAGCACCAGTACTGAAGGCATAGAACTGGAATGGTGGAAACTTTTCAAGGAGTTTAATCCATCTGTCCCTACATCTAAGTAAGTGTAACACAATTCAAGTGCTTGTACAGAAATATTTACAATTAGGTATTTAGTTATCCATGCGAAGTGAATAAAATCACGCTTCTATTTGCTGTAAATTCTTGAGAAGGTTGTTAATCCTCAATTTTGGAAATAATAGCAAGCAATATAAGAAAGTAAAGCAGTTCATGATTAATAAATACATTTTCTTATGTTTATCGTTAGCTTTCCAGGTTTCATTATCATAGTGTCATTCTGCAGTATATTTACCTTACTTAATTATTCCATTTAATCAAATTGGCGTTGGTTTTCTTTTCTGATTTTGAAGGGGCACTTCTTGGTGGAGAAAGAGTAGCAAGCAGCGCAATACTCTTGTTTGTGATGTTTGTGAGGAGCATGTTTGTGTTCCCTTTCCTCAAACGTCTTTCCCTTTTTTGCAGTTTGTATTCATTCTTTATTGAAGTAATTTATACTTGTAAAATGTGAAGATGATTACAAAGTTTCTGAATAAGTTAACTGATGCTTCTATTATATTCGATTATTGCCTTTTAACATCATAAGTATTGGTACAGATTTGCTCGGCGTGGTTAAGGTGCACCTACTGGGGCCAGACTTTCTGTCAAAAACATACTTCTGATGGAACCCCTTGCTGCTGTGCCTGTTCGAGATTTAAGGTTTTTAAACACCTTCTATATTATTAGATTGAAGATGCTCCTGACTGAATCTATGTTCATTAACAAAATGAATGTCGATAATGAGATGAGCTTTGTTGAGCCTGAAGCACTAAAGTAACTTGTCATGGACAACCCCATTTTCCCTTAATATCTTCTGACTCAACCTTTCAGATTTAATTCCATCATGTAGAGAGATTTATAGACATGCATATATATATATATATATATATATATATATATATATCATGATGAATATTCCTGAACAGCAAAATACACGACGAGCTTTCTAGTTGCGAAACTGGCTTTATGCAATAGTAACAGATGTCAAGTTAAATATATACCTCCTTTAAATTCATTTTACGGTTGCTCAACTTATAACATGTTAACTGAGAACTTACTCACATATTTGCAGATAGGAGATATGAAGTTTATCACTCTGAGTGATGGTCGAAAACTTTGCCCTGATTGTCGTCATACAGCAGTGATGGATCCAGAAGACTGCAAGCCCCTTCTTGATGAGGTGCACAGATTTTTCAAAGGATTAGACATGAAAATCAGATATTACATTCCAATTCTGTTAATAGATAACGACGAGCTTATCAGAATCCATAAAAAGGTGAGTAGAAAATGTGTCAACATTATCAAGAGGAGTTCTATTTACTTCCATCACATCTTTTAGTAATAATAGCATTTGATTGGTTTCACAGAGCATACTTGGCTCGACGCTTTATGAGAATTTTCAATTGGACGCCGTAAATTATGTGAGTACATCCCTTTCTATTATAAACATCTGTTAGATGGGTTGATGTCTTTTGCAACGGAATGAAAGTTTATACAAATTTTATGGTACGCAATTAGAGGCAGATCCAAAATTTAAACTTAATGTGTTTTAATTTTATGTTCTCACTATTGAACTCAATACATTATTTGCAATTATGAGTTTAGATTTTAAATATCTGTAGAAACTTCATTGATTTATATATATATAATATATATATGCTCTGTGTGGAAAATGTTGAGTTCAGTTGAACTTGTTGATTATATATTGCATCTGACTCTGTACACAATTATCCACTCTTTCATTTTGCATTCATTCACTCATGATAGGTGACAAGGTCAACACAAAGGGGTGAAAATATTAAAGTGGTGAAAGAAGTAGAACAGCTGCCTCCAGGACGCAAAGTGAAAGCAGTGCTGCTTTTATATGGATTTCCAAAGTAATCTTCTTCTGAACTTCTATATTTTCACATAGGTGGCCTTATGATGGATTCAGTTTTAGAACTCCAATCAATTTCATCTAATGGTTTCTGAGAGAGCAAATAGGAAATATACCTCATGCTCTTTATCTAGTTAGGATAAGCAAACAAGCGATTTCAGTTTTGAACTGTTCACGGTCTTCTTTCTATGCAATGAGACATGCTGCCCAATTCGTTTATCTACAGACGTTTGCATTTTAAAATGAATGTGCATTGTCGTATTCTAATTAATGAACAATCACAAAATTCTATTTTTGGTAACATATCCTAGAATAGTAAGTATCACCAGCTGAAGAAGAGAAACTGATCTAGAGTAGCAGAGATGTTATTCGTTTTTAAAGACGAAATATTTATGGAACACTAACAGCCATTTCCAGCTATTGTTTTCACCCAAGGGTAGGTTCTTACACGCTACTCTTCCCATGATGTCACCAAAATTGTTACAACTAAGAAATATTGAATGGTTGCTGTCCATATTCTATCCATTAGTGCTCTGGTTTTCTTGACTTAGATTGAAGTTAATAACAATATACCTTTTTTTTTCCAGAAATAATTTGCTTCCAGTTTCATAACGAGTGCCCTACTTTAATATCATGTTATGCAATGGTCTTTGTACGTAAGCAGGATAGCATTGGGAGCAACTTTGGCTCATGAACTGATGCACGCTTGGATGCGGGTTCAAGGTGGTTTCCAGCTCTTTACTATTAAAGCTTGTTGCTTTTGTCTATTTAAACTAAAAAGAGTTTGAATTTTATGCATAGATAATCTGTAGAATTTTTACATCATTAGGTTAAGTTGACCTACAACAATAAATAACTCTTTATAACAAACCTGATTTGGTAACCGGAAAATAGAGTAACAAGCTGTTATAGCCGGCTAAATAAAGTAAAAATTTTTACAGTATATATAACTTAAATCTAACTAAAGTAAAGAAAAGCAGCTTGTGGAAAACCACAATCCTCATGAATCTACCTTTTTAGTTCAGGTTCAGCAAAAGAGAGAAGAAAAGCAGAAATGTCCTTCTCCCCTACCTTCCCTCCTATTGAAAAGAAATTTTATCACCTTTTTAAAACAATTTTCCTCTCATATTCACAGGCTATCCAGGACTGGCCCTACCCATCGAAGAAGGTCTTTCCCAAGTTATGGCTCACAAGTGGCTAGAATGGCAATCTTTTGCTGGTGATGACAACATGAAAAGTACAATTGATAAAGCTCAGTTCTTGAGAAATCTGAAAGAGTTTCTGAAATATGGAATAGAAAAAAGACATTCTGAGGCATATGGTCATGGATTTAGAGAAGCTAAATGGGCAGTTGAGCGTTATGGTTTAAGATACACACTGGAGCATATTGCTCGTACACGAAAGTTACCTGAATAACTTACTTCTTAATTAGGTGACGCTGTTAATCTTTGTGTTAAAATATTCATCATTATATTTATTGTCCAAGAACCATGATCAGTTTCTTGGACAAACATTGCTGTGAACGAGCTGTTTTATTATGTACCTTTTTTTACTCCAAATTGAGGTCATTCAACTATGCTACTTCTTGGATGCAATGATGTTTAAGTTTGCACTCATAATTGATTCTTAGTTCTGAATGCAATGATGTTTAAGTTTAAACCCTTTTCACCAAACTGGGAAAAATGTTCTCTCCCTTGCTTATGAAAGTTATATTTTCTTAAAAATAACTTGAACTAAAGCTTAAACATTATTATTAATCTTTTAATACTTAAAAATTTCATCAAATAACACTATTTGTTAATGTTATTACTAACTTTTAATATATACTAGTCTGAGTACGCGCATTACGCGTATATCCCGAATCATGAATAAAGACCTTTTGAAAATTACATAAATATTAAAATATTGCAAATTAAAAAATATAATTTTATACAATAGTATAAGGTCCTACAAATAATGAATATTGATTCTATTTAGCTAATTCTATAAAGAAGTCCTCATATGTACTATAGTAATTCTTAATTTCTGATACATGGATTGTTGGTTTAGAAGTCCAAGCAAAGTAGGTATAGTGTGTTAACTTGTATTAACATTGCTCATAATAATATTTCAGTTCGGATATAATCTTTAATCTGTTTTTATAGGAAACAGTAAATGATAAGTTGGAACGTGGTTTCCGAATAAGTTTTTTCAACTTAACTTCAAATACTATTTTTTTTAAATATCACCAAATTATATTCAACATCAACTTCCAAACTAAGAATATACTTTAGTTTTACCTTTTTTTTTTTTAACCGTGGTTTTCGGGCATCGCTTTGCAAATCCGATTAGCTGTATCCACCGGGTTCCGCTGTTTCAATGCGGGTGCATGGTTAGTTCCACGGGGCCCTGGAGACGTGGCCGGTTTGTAATGCCTCCAGTGGCCCTGCGGGGGCTCGAACTGGCGACCTGAAAGACTTTGTCCTCATGCTTTTACCAGCTCAGCTACCCCTCAGGGTTAGTTTTATTATTCATCATAAAATAATAGTAATTTATATGTTATTTTGAAAAAATAGTACATAATTGAGAGAGAACAGGATCTGTCAATGTCACAATGATATATCCATAAATAATTATTTTTGAGTTATAATATCCTTAAATTAGAAGACAAATTCACATTAAAATAATTTTACAGGGAAGTAAGGACGATTCTTTTCTTACATGGAATTAAATGAACTTGACATTAAAATAATTTTACAGGGAAGTAAGGACGATTCTTTTCTTACATGGAATTAAATGAACTTGACACTTTCCAAGAATGAATTAAATTGTGTTCTAGATAAAAATATAATACTTACAATTAAAGACGTAAATAAAAAGGGGTAAAGACTTAGATTAAATACCTAATCCAAACAACTTATACAAAATTTACACATTAAGGGTGTGTTTGGTATAACGGAAAATATTTTCCGTGAAAAATATTTTCCAAGAAAATATTTTCTTGGAAAACAAGTAGTAATCTTATTCATTTTTCGGTATTTGGTACGCAAATTAAGGAAAATAAGTTCTCAAAAGTATTCATAAATAATTTAGATATAATAAACATGAAACCAAACACACCCTAAGTCAGAAATGAAAGCAACAAATCCGGTGCATGAAACAAAAACTTACTATGTTAACAAAAGACTTTTGAAAAGCTGGTACAAAAGTTTTTAAGATAAAGAATACAGTCATTCAATAAGAACAACAAAATAAAAATGTATTAATTGAACATGTGAAAATTTAACTATAATACAGATGTATGGGGTCAAATTTGGCCCTCAACGTCTCTACTCCGAAGGATACGCCCAGTGAAGCATACGACTATTAAAGTAAGGATACGGCTTGGACGTAAGGATGAAGGCGACGCCGATTAAGACCTGGAGCCCTCGCTAGGAGGACGTCGACTACGTTTTGTACTTTTATAATTATTTCGAGGAAGGTCTCCTATTATATAAAGGGGACCTTCCCATTGTAAAAGGGGGATCATTATTATTCTTGAATAACACTACTCCCTTATTTTCTCTCATTCTCTCTCTATCTCTAAAGCTAACAAATACTCATTCTAAAGTTCATCTTATCAGATCTATTGCAATAATTTCATCTCTTTTGTCTCTAGGTCATATTATATTTGATTACGATTTACCCTTATTTATCTTTTGATTTTTTTTAAGCTTATAAAGTAGATCGATAACTTTTGAGCCAAACAATTTGGCGCCGTCTGTGGGGAATTCGAGAATCAAAATCATAGTATCCACCTAGAGAGCAACCAGCAACCATTCTCTATACTACACAAAAAGATGGCCGAAAACAACACACGATCGAAAGCCATAGTGGATGTTACAACCAATCTCCTTAGTCCTCTCAACGAGGCCAGTGACGAGGGTATCTTGAATGCAACCCCTAGCACCACCCCAAGTACAGAGATCCCACCTTCTCCATCTGAAGATCTGACGATCTTGCACGAAAAATGAGCCTCCACATCTGCGGCTAAGGAAGCGCCCTCGGTGGTTAAGAAGCTACTGGAAGAATGGCTAACAAATACTCTAAGTGGCTTGGTTGAGAAGTCACCACAAAGTAACGCCAGGTGTATGCCAACGGTAAGCATCACCGCTGCCATGGGTGAACCTGAGGCTGTACAAGCAAATAACAGACCTATCGAAACACAGGCCAACGACGGTACACTAACAGCCATCCTAAAGAAGATGGAAGAAATGGAGAATGAAAACAGGACTCTTCGCGACCAAATGAAAGAGCATCAGGAGAGGGTGGAGAAGATTCCTGGTGCCCCCAAGTTGCTTCCAAAACGCGACGTGGGAAGGTTCGTCGAACAACCATATACCGAGGAAGCTGCTCCTCACTCTATCCCAAAAACCTTGAAGATGCCACCCTACTTAAGGGCATACGACGGAACCACAGATCCTGAACATCATTTGATTCACTATGTCACTGCCGTGAAAGGTAATGACCTGTCGAAAAAGCAGGTACCATCGGTGCTGCTGAAGAAATTCGGTGAGACGCTGACGGAAGGGGCCCTAACATGGTACTCCCAGCTACCAGCTAAGGCAATATCAACGTTCGAGGAAATAGCGGATAAGTTCGTCACCCTCATGTGGGAGTGAAAAAAGCGGAAGCAAGAGTTAACGACATCTTCGCCGTCAGGCAAACCGCAGGGGAAGGACTCAGGGACTTCCTGGCCAGGTTCAACAGGGTAAGGATGAGCCTACCAAACGTATCCGAAGGTATGGCAGTCGCCGCCTTCCAGAACGGACTAAACAGGGATGGTTCGAGAGCGACCAAGAAAATACTAAGTCGTCTTATGAAATATCCCCCTACCACATGGGAGGAAATCCACAACGCCTATTGCGCTGTGGTACGAGCGAACGAGGAAGATCTTAATGGGCCGACCCAACGGTTAACAACGATACACTCAGAGACGAGGAGGGATCGACGCAATGAAGGACGACGAGAACAACTCCCACGCACCAACAGAGACCGGCACCAGCCATACACCAGATCCTCCCATCCACCACCAAGGCATACAGATGCTCTACAACGATACGTCGCCCTACTCTGAAACGAAAGAGGTACACCTCCTTTATTATCTGCCCATAACTTTTGCGTGTCTCCTTCAGAAATAGTGTACGTACTGGAAAAGCTGGGTACCAAGGTGCAGTGGCCGCAAAAGATGAAATCAGAGCCCTCTACAAGGAAATCAAACGTCCTATGCGAGTTCCATCTGGAGCGGGGGCACAAAACCGAGGACTGCATCGGACTACGGCAAGAAGTGGTCAGGATGCTGAATCAGGGATAACTAAGGGAATTGCTCAGTGATAAAGGAAAAATAAACTTTGCGCGCGGACGGGAACAACCCCACGGGCTGCCAAAGCCGCCCTCCCCAGCACGCACGATAAACATGATCGTCGAAGGTGGCGATGACTCAGCAATCAACCACGTCAATTTCGCCACCACACACAAATTAAAACGGACCATCGCCCATGAACGGTATGACGACTTCGAAGATAGTATCACCTTCAAAATTCCGATGCCGACGGTTTGTCTTTCCCTCATTACAATGCATTAGTTATCACTTTACGTATCGCCGATACAGATGTTAAAAGAATTATGATTGACGATGGAAGTGGATCTTGTATTATCCACCCGAGGGTCCTTGTACAAATGGGACTCGAGGGTAAGGTAATACCGCGCTACATAACACTGACTAGTTTTAACAATGCAGTGGAACGGACATCCAGAGAAATACTACTGCCCATTTTAGTAGGAGGGGTTACGCTGGAAACCACTTTCCACGTAATGAACCCCAGGAAATGGCCTACAAAGTCATCATAGGACGCCCATGGATACATGCCATGCGAGCGGTCCCTTCAAGTTTTTACCAAGTGATCAAATTCCCCATCCCGTGGGGGGTATTCAGCATTCGAGGCGAGACACGCACCGCACAAGAATGCTACAAAATAGCTCAAGACTGCACTCACACCAAACAGCTAAAAGGGGCAAGTGCAGAAGCATAGCAATCAGCCATGTCGGGGACTAAAGTCAACCCGACAACGGACGCCATCAAAGACCCTGACATCGTGGAAGCCTGTAAAGCAACGGTCGAAGATCTCGACCCGGTCTAGTTGGACGATGCCCACCTCAAAAAGAAAGCCTACATCAGGCACGGCCTCACCAACCCAAGTAAGTACCGTGAATTCCTAACTAACCATGCAGATTTGTTTGCCTTTTCCCATTCAGATATGCCGGGAATCCCGAGAGATATCGCCACCCACAAGCTGAACGTTGACCCACTACATCCGCCCGTGAGACAGATGAGAAGAAAATTCAACGCCGCCATCAATAAGGCGGTTAGCGAGGAGGTAGACAAATTACTGGCCAACGGTTCTATCAAAGAATCGAAGTACCCCCAGTGGGTCGTCAATGTCGTCATGGTCAAAAAGAAAAATAGGAGGTGGAGAATGTGTGTGGATTTCACTGATCTGAACAAGGCATGTCTGAAGGATTCATTCCCACTACCCCATATCGACCAGTTGATCGACGCCACCGCGGGACATGAACTGCTGAGCTTTTTAGACGCCTACTCCGGCTACAACCAAATCATGATGGCTAAGGAAGACCAGGAGAAAACAACTTTCATCACCCACCAAGGGACATACTGCTACAAGGTAATGCCCTTTGGGCTAAAAAATGCAGGGGCTACGTACCAGAGACTGGTCACCAGAATGTTCAAGGAATAGCTCGCTAGGACCATGGAGGACTATATCGACGATATGCTGGTAAAATCGGCGGAGAGAGAAGACCACGTCAACCACCTGAAGGAGGCCTTCGAAATACTAAGGTGGTACGGGATGAAGCTGAATCCCGAGAAATGTGCCTTCGGCATAGCCTCGGGGAAAATTTTAGGATTTCTCGTGTCCCAACGAGGCATCGAGGTCAACCCGGAACAAATTAAGGCTATAGATGCAATACCTGAGATTCTGAACATCACAAAATAGGTACAAAAGTTGACGGAGCGAATAGCCGCCCTATCCAGATTCATCTTACGGCCCTCCGACAGGTGCCATAAATTTTTCAATGTGTTGAGAAAAGACAACGGATTACAATGGAACGAAGAATGCGTCGAAGCCTTGAGAAAATTGAAAGCGTATCTATCTTCGCCACCACTACTAGCTAAAGCAAGCCCGGGTGAGCCCCTGCTGGTATATCTGGCCGTCTCTGAGGTCGCCGTCAGCGTAGTCTTGGTTCGCAAAAATGAAGGTACGCAATCTCCTATTTACTATATTAGCAAAACCCTAGTGGACGCCGAAACACGGTATTCGCACCTTGAAAAATTAGCCCTGGCATTGGTCGTAGCTTCACGAAAGCTCCGACACTATTTTCAATACCAACCCATAAAAGTAGTAACGACCTTCCCATTGAGAAGCATCCTACACAGGCCCGAATTATCGGGTAGACTCGCTAAATGGGCTATAGAGCTCAACGAGCACGACATCTCGTATCACCCGAGAACCGCCTTTAAGTCGCAAGTACTTGCCGACTTTATAGCCGATTTCAGTGCAGAAATACTGCCAGAGGTGGAACTGGAGGCACGTCGTACCCCCTCCAACACCGACTTATGGACTCTGTACATTGACGGCGCCGCTAATGCCTCAGGATCAGGACTAGGACTCGTTCTTGAGGTCCCTACGGGCAAAATAATTTGCTAGTCCGTGTGGTGCCCTAAAATGACTAACAACGAGGACTAGTACGAGGTTGTTATTGTAGGTATAAAACTAGCCATCAAATACGGGGCTCGACGACTCGTCCTCCACTTCGACTCCTAACTCGTAGTGAACCAGGTCACTGGGACTAATCAAATCAAGGAGCAGAGATTGCAAAAATATCAGTCAGAGATCCACAGATTAATGACTGAGTTTGACGAGTGCCGCTTCGAACAAGTTCCTAGGGCATGGAACGTCGAAGCAGACGGCCTGGCAAAATTGGCCGCAGCCACTAAAAACTTCAACAGAGAAAGCGTGGTCACCCTCCTCCATTCAGCCATTGATCACACTGAGGTATTTTCTTTAAATTTGACTTGGGGCTGGCGCAACCAGTTTGTATCCTATCTGCAGGATGGCACACTCCCACTCGACAAAAAAAAGCAAAGAAGCTCCGCGTACAGGCCACCAGGTATTGCTTGATAAACCACGAGCTCTACAAAAGGACGTTTGGCGGACCCCTAGCCAAGTGCCTAGGGCCAGACCAGTACTCGAAGAGGTACATGAGGGTCACTGCGGCGCCCATACAGGCAACCGCGCCCTCGTACACTTCATAATACGAGCCGGTTGTTATTGGCCCACTATGAAGAAAGAAGCAGTAGAACATGTTCGCCGATGCGAATAATGTCAAAAATACGCCCCCAGCTTGTGACTCACAACTCCTATGAACCTAGAGCTTTGATACCAACTTGCACAACCCAAGTTCTCCCTTCGTAAATCGTCGTGACAGCACCTAGTCTCTACGACTAGGTAAGCCTAACGTTTGCGAAAATAAAACAAAAACATAAAAGGTAATAACTAACAGGTAAATGTAAATAAGAAGATAAGATGTCGCTCGGCATATACAATAATCACTCTCGAAATGTATATAAACTCTCCAAAAACCCGGAATATCGTAAGTCACAAACTAGAAAGAAAACAGTATTCCTATACTCCAGAGTCTTACAAAAGGAAATACAAGAAGTGTTTGACATAGGGAAGAGTAGAAAGGGACTCCTAGGTCTGCGTACGCGGCAGATATACCTTGAAGTCTGTACAGCTGTAACGCCTCACTCATAATGCGGCTGATAAGCGGTACCTGGATCTGCACATAAAAAACATGTGTAGGGAAGGGCATGAGTACACCACAACGGTACCCAGTAAGTGCCAAGCCTAACCTCGATCGAGTAGTGACGAGATCAAGTCAGGGCCGTACTGGTATATATATAATAAAAACAAGTCAGGATAAAATATCACAGTAAAGTATAGGCCGAAATTTCACAAGAATGAAATCATAGAAAAGTAACAGCTCAGTAGACAGAGATAATAATTAGGATCTACCGAGATACCGTCTCGTAGTGCCAAAGTAAATATGCAGGGGGATTTACCGGAATATCGTTCCGTAGTCCCAAGGTAAATGTGCAGAACATAGGGATCTACTAGAATTCTATTCTGTAGTCCCAATGTAAATATGTAGAATAGGGGAATCTACCGAAATACCGTTCCGTAGTCCCAAAGTAAATATGCAGCTCAAACAATAGAAATACAGCTATAGCATGGTATTCTACAATTCAGATTAAGTACAAGTCAAGGAAAAAAGCAGGGAATTCACTAAACATGTTGCACAGAGTGCAGATAAGCAATTAAGACACGTAGACATGTTGTTCTAAACTAAGCAGGGTAAATACATAAGCCAGTGTAGCTCAATTAAAGTGAAACAGGTCATTACTTAATGAAAATGGAGTTTTACAACAAATAGCACGTGCACGTACTCGTCATGTAACGATCTGACTGGTCGTTTTGCTTTTTAGAACCCCGTTCTCCTAAATAAAACTTCTCGTACCTACTTTTACTGATTTATGACTTGCGGGGTTGGTTGGTTCGGGATTTGGAAGAGTTTGGGTTGAAATCGGAACACTTGGTTCCTAAGGTCAGCTTAAAAGGCCAAGTTTGATTTCGGTCAACATTTTGAGTAAATGACCTCAGAGGGATTTGAAGGTTCAAAAACGTTCGTATGATGATTTCGGACTTGGGCGTATGTCCGAATCGGGTTTTGGCGCCTAATAGTGAAAATTGATTCTTTAAGGATTTTGAAGTTCTTTAAATTTGGTTTGGAGCAGGTTTTTGTGATATCGAGGTTTGAAAGGAATTACGAGATCGGGAATAGTTCCGTAATGTCATTTAAGACTTGCAAGCAAAATTTGGTATCATTTCTAGTAGTATAAGTACGTTTCGGCTCATTGGAAGTAGATTGAAGAACTTGAAGTTCATAAGTTTCATTCAATGGGTTTTAGGGTGTGATTCTTAGTCATAATGTTGTTTCGGGCGTTTCGAGGGCTCGAGCGAGTCCGTTTTATGATTCCAAACTTATCGGTATGTTCGGGCACGGCCCCAGAAGCCCCGAGCATCAATCAGACGAGGCTCGAACTAAGTTGAAAATTTGAGAATGAGCTGAAGCTTCATTTGCTGTCATAACCGCACCTGCGGTTGGCCAGCCGCAGGTGTGAGCTCGTAGGTGCGGTTGAAGTATCGCAGATACGGCCCAAGGAGATGAGCCCAAGCTCCACAGATGCGGTCTTCCGCAGAAGCAGAACCGCAAGAGCGATCACACGTCCACAGGTGCGGCTTTAGTTGGCTTGGCCCATTTTCGCAGAAGCGGACAATCATCCGCAGAAGCAAGACCGCAGATGCGGTCAATGCACCGCAGGTGCGAAAATCGCTAAAGGCAGTGGCCTTCATTTAATACAGGAATTTGTCATTTTTGACTCATTTCACTCCATTCTTGTGCAATTTGGGAGCTTCAAAAGGGGAGATTTCAATCTAGCTTTGTAAGGTAAGTAATTTCTACTTAATGTGAGTTTAATATATAGTTTATGGGTAGATTACAACATGTAAATTAGTGGAAATTATGGGTTTAGAGTAAAACCTAGGGTTTTGATAAAAATGAGATTTAACCATGAAATTTATTATGAAATGTAGTAGAAATATTATATACTTGATCCTAAGGTTATGGGTAACAACTTTCTTCAAAAAATTTCAGGATTCGGGCACGTGGGCCTGGGGATGAATTTAGGAACTTTGCATTTAGGGTTGGAAAATTACTTTAATAGTTAGAATATGAACTCTTGAGCATGTATTGACTAGTTCTTACCTCATTTGAATAGTTTTGGATTGTTCAACTTTGATTTGAGGGCTTGAGCGCATTCTTGAGTTTGGAAGTCTTTGGGGCAAGGTGAGTCTCCTTTATAACCTTGTAAGAGGGAATTAACCCCATCGGTGAATTAAATAATTGTACGTACCTATGTGTGGGGGCTACGTACGTATGTGATGACGAGAGTCCGTACGTAGCTACTATTATGCTAATTGTCCGGGTAGTTTAGGACCCATATCATGCTATACTTGCAATGCTTGCGTCCTTACTTATTACTAAGATCAGTTAAGTCATTCTGAAAATTGGTAAAACAAGTATAGACGGCTATACAAACATACTTAAGAATTTGTATGAAATACTTGACTGTAAGTGGGCAATGTGTGTTTTCTTGAAAATAGATTGTTATTTGTGGATTGGGACGAGCTCCTCTATTAAATAGATGCATATATGGTTCGTGCCATTCGACCCTATATCAATGCACAGTTTAATATAATGGTTCGGAGAATCGTGTTCTTGAACATCGTTTGTTATATGGGCGGATAGTGTGTTCAACGATTTTGCAATCCTGGTGCCTGCATCCAAAGAAAAATCGTGAGTTATGTAAAGGGGAAGGTTAGTTCGCATCCCCCTGGCTTCGCTTGATCTTCTCGTCTTTGATCTGTATGTATCATTGGGGTAGCGTTGCTAAACAAGGCAATTTTGATGATAAACATGCATGATTTTGTCAAAGTATAACATAAATGTGTAATAAAAATAGCTTTTAGTTGAACCGCCGACTGTGACGCAATTCAGGACATTACAACCTCTCTTGCTATGGAATTTTAAGGGTCCTTCTCAAAATTTTGCCCCAGTTTGATGGGTCGAATTTTCTAACTGTTGCTCGTGCGACGATCGACTGAAAATACTTCAGAATTTTGAGGGACCTCCTCAAAATTCTGCCCTAGTTTCTACTTTTTGGGGGGGGGGGGGGGGNCCCTCTTAAACGGGAATGTCACGCCCCAAAAATCGAGGAGCATGACCGGCGCTCAACCGAGTAAATCCGACTGAGCAAGCCTGTTAGGTTTAATTCTATCCAAACTAATTAATGAACAAATAGGAGATGGACTCCATCAATCATACTTAGTAAGTATTTCAATAACAACTTCCATTTTATTTCCATTAGTAGCTTAAAACATAATTATCAAATTATTACAAGTTTTTTAAATCTTTGCCAAGCATCAAGATTTCTAACTCAATTCCCCATTATCAAACACCTCCCACAACCTGTCTACTGGGCCTTTAAATACAACTGAAGAGTAATGTAATATGGAAATGCCAGTAACAAGGCTCCGGCTGTACATCAAAATACAAAGTACATGATAAATAGATGAAACAGGACCCCATAATGAAATCGAGCTCGGCAAGTCAGCTGAAAGGATGATGCGGCACTAGCCGCGACCAACACTGCCTGCTATAGAAACACCTATATCCATTAAAAGACGTAACGCCCGTCGAATTAAGGATAAAAAATTGGAAAAATTGGGTAAAACTTCATAAGCTAAACTATTAAGTTTTGAGTGGGTGTTTGACCTCCGATTTGGGAGATTTTTATATGGTTAGACTCATGAGACTATGAGGGTTCTGAAAATGTAAAAATTATTCTATTCCGGGACATTGGATTGAAGGGCATTTTGGTCATTTTATCTAATTTCGCGTCTTGTCTTTGAATTTAATAGTAGAATCAGTTTCTTGAGATGTTATTTACGATATGTAATTGAATTGAATAGATTTGGGACATTTAGAGTTGGATACTCATGGCAAAAGTGTGATTTCGAGTTAATTTTGGAGCCGATTCGAGGTAAGTGGCTTGTCTAACCTTGTATGGGGGACCTTTCCCCTTAGGATTTGTTATTTGGTATTTTGAGTGCCTTGTACGTGAGGTGACGAGCGCGTACTTGAGCCAATTGTTGAAAATTCGGTTTTTACTTAAGATATTGAGATTGAGTTTCTTTCATATTTGCTTTATTCTGCTTGCAATTATAACCTGTGCTAGATTAGGAAAGCATGTTTAGTTGATTTAACTTGCCTAATTGCTTAAGTTGCCTTGATTGTACTACGTGAAGCATGCTAGGCCAGTACTACCTGTTGCTTGTCTTTTGTACTTCATTTCTGTGTATCTTCTGGTTGTGATTGCGCATTTATATTGGGACTACATATGTGGGATTCCGGTAGCTCCCCCCTTGTTTGTTTACTTTTGGACTACGGGTTCGATTCCCGACAGATCCCCCTGCACTTTTACTTTGGGACTACGGGTTAGATTCCCAATAGATCCCCCTGCACTTTTACTTTAGGACTGCGGGTTAGATTCCCGATAGATCCCCATGCATATTGATGGTTGGACTACGGGACGGTATCCCGGGAGATTCTTCGAATTTACATATGTGATGGACTACGCGACGGTATCCCGGGAGATCCTTCGAATTTACATATGTGATGGACTACGGGTCGATATCCCGGGAGATCCACTGGACAGATGAGAGGAAAGACTATAGGACAGTATTCTGGGAGATCCTCATGGTTATCACTGGTAGGGAGCTGTACACATTCCGTGCTTACTTGTTCTTTGTGTAGTTGTTATTGGCTCGTAGGCCTGTCTTATCTTACTGTTGTGCTCATTATTACTGCCATTTCTTTCATACTGTTAATTTATTATTATATTTTACCTCAGTAGGTCCCAGACCTTCCTCGTCACTACCCAACCGAGGTTAGGCTTGGCACTTACTTAGTACCCCTGTGGTGTACTCATGCCCCTTCTGCGCATGTTTTTCATGTGAAAATCCAGGTTCCTTCACCCAGGCGTACTATCATCGAGGCGGAGAGATCTAGCGGAGACTTTGAGGTATATTTGCAGCGTCCGCAGTCCGAAGAGTCTCCTTCCTTATTCTATCTGTAGTGTTTAGATTCTACCATACTTTTGATGTAGACATTCTAGAGATTAGGGTATTTACAGTATTTCTATTAGCTTGTGTTTCCCGTGAGTTTCCGGGTTTTGGGATTGAGTTGTAGACTTCGCATTTCTTTTGAGTTGTATAGGCCGAGCGGCCTTATATGCAGTTATTATTTTAATATGCTCAGTTTTAATTAATTATTTCGCAAGTTAGGTTGTTATTTCCGCATTGTTAGGCTTACCTAGTTATAGGGACTAGGTGCCATCACGACATGTTCACGGAGGGAGAACTGGAGTTATGACAAAACTACAAGCTAATATTATATCAAATTTCATTAAATACAACAAACAGACTAAAGGGCTGAAGCACCACTAAACCATAGCACAATTTTAAAAGAAAACCATTGTTTAAATTCAATTGCACTAATGACACCAAACTGCACAGTATGCAACTTTAAGTTTTATAACCCCAAGCTAACTTAAAACCATGACATGAGAATCTGAACCTCAATTAAACCTCATGGAACCTAAAGAGATTGACATTGTACAACCATGATCTTAAAAATCAAGTTCAATAACATAATATTCAAACACAAACCATGGGAACATGGATTCAAAATGGAATACATCTTAAATAGACTAACCACTAGCTTAGGAACCATTCCGTGATCAACTCCATGAAGTAAATGGTTATTTGTGCACCACAAACATGCTATAACAATCCCACTGAAATACAAGGTAAAGAGAATTCAAATGCAGTGCACATTACATTATTTAACATGGTTGAATGTATAAATCTAGCTATTGATTTGACTAAGCAAGTTGTTAGTCAAGTTTTCATAATAGTCCAAAATTAGATACAATGATAAGAGCTCAACTATCCAAATCATAAATCAACTAGTTTATACAATAAATCAGGTTACTAAAGCACAATATCATGAAGGAATACAACTGAATCACAAGCGAAACCGATGCTATGCTTTAAACTCCATTTTTCCATTTCATCCTTCAAATTGAGCCTCACATTAAGTAATTTTCAAAAACGTGTACCTGAATATAGCAAAATAAACCAGAAACAAAGCTTTAAGATCAGGGAGAAGCAGTAAAAAGCAGCAATGTAACAGTACAGAAACAGCAACTCAAACCAAGCCTTTTAAAACCCCAAAGTCAAACTATTTTTCAACCAGCGATACCAAACAAAACCCAGCTACTTGATTTGGAACTTTAAGAAATTCTAATGAACCAAAAGGAAGAAAAAACCAGAAACCAGAAACCAAGTTTTCAGCAAAATTTCAGAGTTTTAGAGCTTTAAAGAGACCCGGCCGTTTCTAACTTTTCAGTTTTTTTTAATCTCTGAATTTTTGACTTGAGAATGAATTTATAATGCTTTTATAGCCAAGACTTAGGGAAGCAGAAAATGAGTTCAGTTTTGCCTTCTATTCCTTTTGCAATTTTTATTTTTGCTATTATACCGTTAGTTCAAATTCAGCTTTTCAAAACAGCCCTAAACCCACCTTCTAGGAAGCTTCCTCATTCAGTTACGCAAGATTCCCTAACCTAACATTTCGAAATTAACCCTTTAACCCCTGCTATTTACTTCAGTAAACCAAACGAGTCAATATTGACCCAAGGTCCAGCCCTAAACCTAAGCTTGCAAAACCCGTATTGAATCCCTTTTTTTGGGCTTCTGCTCTAATAGAGCCTCAATTCAAAATTAAAGGCTCATAACCCACAAATGTTCATTTACAGAGTCCTAAGGACTCATGAAATCTTGGGCCTAACGAGAAAAATGGAGACAGAACTACATTTGAACAAAAATCTCTAACACAAAACAAAATCGTGCTAATCAAAATAGCCCTAAAAACTAACATGCATCTCAAAATGACTTGAAGAAATAAAACAGAAAAGAAAGAAGCAGGAGAAGATGAGACTGGAACGGAAAAAAAAATGAAAGAAAAAAAAGCTGAAAATACCTAAGAACCAGGAGGACAAGGTCTTGAAACTATTCCTCGAGCCTTCGATTTTGACCGAAATGGGCCTTAATCGTGTGTTCTCAAACGAAAACACACGAATAAGGTCAATTTCAGCCTCAAACCTTCACTAAACCTGTCGATTTGGGGTTTTGGGATTTTAGGGTTTGGAATTTTGATTTAAGATTCGAAGGATTCTGGAATGATTCGAAGGAAAGGGGTATTGGATTTGGTATGAGGAGGCCATGGGGGTTTTGGGGCATGGATTTGGGACGGATTGGAGGCGGCGGCGGTGGCCGGTGAGTGGAGAATTCAATAGCGGCGCTAGGGTTTAGTTTGTTCTCTGAAGAAGGAGGCGAAGTGAGATAGATAAGATAGAGGGGGTTAGGGGGCGTTTGGACAGTTAAATACTTTAGAGGACTCAGTTCCGGACCGTCTGATCAAGTGAGATCGACGGAAAGCTAAGCGTGCCAAACCATCTAAGCAAAGTCCTATTTGTCAAAGAAGAGGGGGAATCAAAACGGGGTCGTTTTGGTCAAGGTGGGGCGGACCGGGTTGGAGACGCAGGTTTTAGCCGATTTGAGCGAGTAAAGGGTGAAAATTGTTTGGGCCTGCGGGAATTTCATTAAAAATGGCCCAAAACAGATCACTTTATTTTATTTTCAATTTCAAAATTTTTTTTTCAAATTTAAAATAAAACCTAAATTAATTCTTAAAAATTAAATTAGTCTACCAAATTATATTAAATACTCAACATAATATTTACAATAATTAATTAAGTCTTTAATTAAAAGAAAAAGCTATGAAATTCAAAATTAAAGAGTTAAAATGCGAAATGAACTATTTTTGTGATTTTCATATTTTATAAAACAAATAATTTACTAATTAATCTAAAAAATATAAAATTCAATCCTAAATGCAAACGCAGTGCATTTTTTTTTTATTTTTCATGAATTAAATAGAATTAAACATGCACATAAAAATGCAAATAATCAAAAAAATTCTAAAATAATTTTTAAAATAACAAATAATTAAAAGAAATATCTAATTTTGGAATTCTGTAGGAGTAATTCATGTGCGGCAAAAATCACGTGCTCATTGTGTTTGAATTCACTCCAAAACCATGTTGAAACCAAACCAACGATCTTGGCAAGTCAAGTAACTATGTATGTATGTGTATATATATATATATATATATATATATATATATATATATATATATATATATATATATATATATATATATATATAT
>MU675431.1:71064-106548 GCA_026770625.1 Nicotiana glauca
ACCACATTGTCTCGCATTATCTATTACCGTATTTAATACTCAGCACACTCAATCACTCAGCAATATACAATACTCGTTACGACGTGAAATCTGATCCACATATATATAGCTACAATGCTCGTTGTGACGTGCAACCCGATCCATATATATATAGCCATAAGACTCGTTGCGTCATGCAACCCAATCCATATATATATATATATATATATATATATATATATATATATATATATATATATATAGAGAGAGAGAGAGAGAGAGAGAGAGAGAGACACACACACACACACACACATAGTCAACTGCGCTCACTAGGGGTGTGCAGACTCCGGAGGGGCTCCTTCAGCCCAAGCGTTATATCACTGTGTCGTGCAGCCCGATCCTATAAAATATAATCAATATAACATGCTGCGCCGTGCAGCCCGATACTATAATATCACTCTCACTCAGGCCCTCGGCCTCACTCAGGCATCAATCTCTCCAGTCTCACTCGCAGGCTCACAATGTTATGAAACTAGCCCGACAACAATGTTATTATGTATCAATGAACCACAATTGAGACTGAGATATGATATGAATGCATGAATATGACTAAGTACGAAATATCGATGAAATCAGTGAGATGACAGCACGAAACAACCATTATGAATCCTAACAATATCAGTATAAAGCCTAAACATGATATCTAGCATGATTGACAACTCATTTACTTAATCACATGGTGAGAACACAGATATCAACAAAAATGGGGCCACTAAACAGTGCCATGAAAACAACGAAGTCATCATTCACATGGTTCACGCCCATAAGGCCATCACCTAGCATGTGCATCACCTCATCATCAATCACCCAGCACGTAATTCGGGGTTTCGTACCCTCAGCACTAAGTTTAGAAGAGTTACTTACCTCGAACAAGCCAATTCCAATACCGAGTAAGCCAAGCGATGCTCCAAACATGCCATTTCACGCGTTTCAACATCTTAACGGCTCGAAACTAACCAAAAATAACTCAAATACATCAAACAATGCTAAAGGAACCAATCTCAATCGAAACAGGTCGAATCTTTAATAAAAAGCCCAAAATCGACCAAAAGCCCAACCCGAGCCCTCACCTCAGAACCCGACAAAACTCAGAAAATCTGAATACCCATTCAATTATGAGTCCAACCATACCAGTTTCACTCAAATCTGACTTCAAACCGATATTCAAAACTCAAAAAATCACATTATGAAACTTTAGGCAAAAAACCCCCAATTTTCTCAATAAATTCACAAACCAATTACCAAAAATGAAGTTAGATTTATGAAATATAACCAAAATCGAGTAGAGAATACTAACCCCAATCCATATGGGAAAAATCGCCTCCAAAATTGCCAAAATCTGAGCTTTCCAACTCAAAATATGATCAAATGAACAAACCCTTATTTTATATTTTTTTTACCAGCTATCTGACTCGCTTATCGAGCCAAACAGTTCCAAAACTCGCTTTTGATGCCTTCAATGGATTTCTTGTGAAATTTTGAGTCAAGTTAGACTCTTGAATCACTCCCTTTGACCTTATATTTAAGGAGATGTGTTGGTTTCAATATTTGGAAATAGTGCAGATTTTAAATATGAACTCAATGGCAATTTTGTAATTACTCTGAAAAATCCGGCAACCCAATTCTTAGTAAAATGACCATAAAATTCGCATACGATGTCCAAATCTGACGATTCATTTTGTTATGACTCCGTATTTTACAATATAGATCTAATGCTTCGATAAATACAGAAATCGGGGCTCATTTTCTTAATGTAGTATCATTTATGCTTGAAGAAACGATGTTGTAACATCAAAAATGAGCGCAACACAACTCAAACCTATCTGAAACTCACCCGAACCTCTCAGGACCCTGTTCGAATATACCAACAAGTCTCATATCATAACACGGACCTACTCGAGGCCTCAAAATACACATAACAATATCGAAACGACGAATCACAAATCAATTCGAAATCAATGAACTTGAAACTTCAAACTTCCACAACCAATGCTGAAACATATCAAATCATTTCTGATTGACTCCAAATTTTGCGCACAAGTCATATTTGACATTACAGACCTGCTTCAACTTCCGAAATCGAAATCCAACCCCGATATCAAAAAGTCCACTCCCGATCAAACTTTTTAAAAGTTCAACTTTCGCCATTTCAAGCTAAATTCTACTACGGACCTCCAAATCACGATCCGAGCGCGCTCCTAAGTCCAAAATCACCCAATGGAGCTAACGGAACCATCAAAAATCCAATCCGAGGTCAAATACAGAAAATTCAAACTTGGTCAAACATTTCAAATTTAAAGCTTCTAGGTGAGAATCATTCCTGCAAATCAATTCCGAATAACCTAAAAACCAAAACCGACGATTCACATAAGTCATAATACATCATACGGGGCTACTCATGCCACCAAACAATAGAGCAAAATGTAAATGCTCAAAACAACCGGTCGGGTCGTTATAATTTGTAGGCATAAGGCCAAGATTTGCAGATTTGGCTATTAATTGGTCAGGTTTGCAGTTTAACGAACGATAGTAGAATCCCAAAAATTCTGTAGTTTCATTGTTATAAGTCATAGAGTATGTAGTTTGATATACGCTGAAGATCAGTTTGTTTCACGTTGAGATTTAGATTTTAGGTAGATGTACTTTGATTATGGATTCAAGAGTGGGTATTCGTGTAATAGCATACTTTATGGATGTAAGTTTCATTGCGAAATGTTAATTATGCAAAAATCAGAACTGAAGTGGCTATAAGTGTAAATGTTTGATTCTTATTACTTTAGAGTTCAAGTGAAAACAGATTTGTGAATGCTGAGTTGTAAAATGATTTTATTAGTGGCCATGCCTGCAATAATTTTGTATACTTTTCATAATTAAATTCATAATTAAAACTGCAAATATGATGTAATAAACTTGTGGCTACGAACTTTAAAAGGGTTTGATCTCCAAAGTTGTCAAGTCCAAGATGAGGCAAAGGTCATTTGGGCCGAAACTCGTCTGGATCATGTGAGCCCAATGGCTCCATGGCTGTTAACAGCCCTAGATTCTGTGCACTTAGTTTGTGGCCACTGCACAAAGGCAAATCGGACAGGTTTTAAATAAATAAAGCATGCATTTTATATCAATATGATTAAATTATTACATTTGCCTTCGTTATAACCTCTCAGTCTTCAGCAACCTCTTTCAAATTCAAGATGAACAAACTTTAGTGTTAAGCCTAACTTAAAGGTCATGAATTGGTTTTGCCCTCACTCCAATAATTTGACAGTGTTACAAAACTTAGCTCAAAGTAATAATATAAAACAAAAGATAGACAATAATGTAGAGAGAAAGAGAGAAGATAATCTATTTCTTCCATGTATTCAAGTGTGTACAATGTGATGTCCAAACCCTCTATTTATAGGATGATATTAAGGTATACAAAGAGATATTATAAACATGGTATTAACTATTGAGATCATGGGAAAAGATCACGGGGAGGTTATGTAGGTGTGGGAGTTACAACTATAATGGTGAGAAGTAGTAGGAGTTATCTACTTAATGAAAAAGAGTAGTGGGAGTAACTTCTTTAGGAGTTATAGACATCCACTACAAAATAATATTTCATAACATTCCCCCTTGGATGTCTATAGATAATGTGTCTCGTTAAAACCTTACTAAGAAAAAACTCTGTGGGAAAAAATATTAGTGAAGGAAAAAAAGTATACATATCTTGTAATACGCATTATTTGCTGCCTCATTAAAAACCTTGTCAGAAAAAAACCCAATGGGATAAAATGTTAGCTAAGGGAAAAAGAGTACAGCGCGTATTTGCCTCCCCATGATGAAAACATCACTTTTTTCTTCGGAGACGACGAACTCAAAGCTTGTATAACAACTTCTCTAATATTGAGATCCGGAATGTCTTGTGAAGAAGTCTGTCAAATTATCACTTGAACAAATTTGTTGAAGAACTTTGGTGAATGTGCTTTATTTTGTCTCCTTCGATAGTCCTTCTTTCAATTGATATAAGCAAATAACATTATCTTCAGTATTTTTGGAATCTTCTCTTCAAAGTCAAGTCACACGTCTGTTGTGTGTTGAACCCCTTGCTTTATCAGTTGCTTATCTTGGCATGACTTGAATAAGTATCAACAATTAACTGCCTTGTAAAATGATAATATGACAGTACTCTCACATGCAAATAGAATGTTTGCAGAACAAATTTCAGAAAAATGCCTGCATTTGCATAACCAACAAAATCTTGGCAATATTTGTTAGAATAAACAAATCTACATCAAGTATTCCTCTTGAAATATAATACTAATTGTATTCCAATTTCTCCACATTGGTATAAAACTATATCTTGCTAGCATATTGTTATACTCATGGTTCTAGCCAGATATATTAGTGTACCAATTGCACTAGACACAAAAATAAATCATGTACGCCATGATCGCTCTAATCTATATAAGGATCTGCCGAAGATTTATTTAATAAATTTCTTGGGAACTACAATATGCTTAATAACAATTTAAATCATTCAAGGATTTTCATTATATGCATATCAAATGTATTGTCAGACCAAAATCTAAAATGACTCCATTCCCCATAGGAGAACATGTCTCCTAATACCAGGAGATTTACAAAAATTTGTGCCACAAGTCGTCTTTATGTTTATCGACTTGATTTTTTATTTCACTTTCAAGTGTGGGGACTATCCGTCCAACTTCACATTTTTCAGGTGAAGTCAATTTTATTGCATATTTTTCATTTGGCCAATAATTTATCTGTCCAAATTCCATGACAGATTTGAGTTCAAGATCCTCGTCAATATTAATAATATTGAGCGCTACATTATACTAACAACATCGTCGACGATCATTTTACATCGGTTCCATCATCGCACAATAAAGACATAACTTATCGAGATCTCATTATTTTCAGGTACATGAGCCTCTCCCATGAGGTCTTATAAAGTGTTATGTCATGGTGCTCTTATAAAATACTTGCCTTCTTATTTTGACCATCTTGAAAATTTGCTCCTCTCCTTCTTCAAGGAGTTTTATCTTTGGAACCGATTAGTCTATTACGCTTCATGCGTTTCATAGACTATGTCCATCATGGACTTTATTATATTTGGAGCATTAGTGGCTGAAATATGACATTTAGCTTTGGGTCAGCAATGTGCTTGGAGATATTTTAGAAATGAATTATCACTTGAACTTCAAGTTCACATTTTCTTGTACGAGGATCTAGAGTATTCATAATAATTCATTTCACGTATCACTTTTTCAGCTGCCCATGTTCTCCCCCTAATGTCGGGATCACCAACACATTTTTCAACCTTCTTTGGAACCCATCTTTGTGCATTTTGGCGGCACAATTAAATCATATAGCACATCCATATTTCTAGATGAGAATATTTGGTTCTTGACCGTGAACCAATTGTGATGGGAAAAATTTATCATAACTTGTTGGCTAGATGCGTACAAGTACTGTTGTATATTAAATAATACACCTCATGCCAAATTTCTATTTGGGAGTTTTGTTCTCATAACCAATGGTTTAGATATAATTGGAGGCATACAATTTTTGCTAAACCAACTTGAATTTAAACCAACATTATCAAGATAAATTGTCATAATATATATTCCGGAACTGTGCTCTAATAATTTGAGCAAACAACCTTGCAAAAAACCAAAGTGCAAGTTGATAACAAATGCACATGTGACCATACCATAGATGCATCTATCAAAATCATATAATAGTAAACGGTCCACATGGCAGGTGACTGGGCCCATACACACACACACACACACATATATATATATATATATATATATATATATATATATATATATATATATATATATATATATAATACCTTTTATATATTTCAAGAGTTAGATAATATAATCCCACCTCTAGCTGGTATAGTAATCAATTTATCATGAGAACAAGTCGTACATGAGAATTCTTGAAGAATCTCCGAATTCTTTAATATATGCCAATGTGAATTCTCAATCATTTTTTGCATCATAATTGAACCGGGATGGCCAAATGGTCATGCCAACTAATATTTATTTTAATAAACCTCTAATTTACTTGTGGCATGTGATTCCATCATCATGCTTATACGTGTGTAGTACAAATAGAAGAAAAATCGGGTAACTTTACCCGGTATGATTATAGTAATATGAAGATATTCAATCTTCCTTTCATTTATAGACTCAATATGCCAACCACTTTGGCTAATATATTTGAAACTCAAAAATTCCTTTTGAGACTTACTACCACCAATGCCATGAATAATTTTATTTATTCGGGTAGTAACAAATTCGCTCTTCCTAAGCTCGCAATAATTTTGTACTACAAGATCTTTTGTCACACTATCCATATGGTGAATGTCTCCTTCACAGAGAAAATCATATCATAATAATTATCATGGTCAAAATCATCATAAGCAAAATTATTTCTTGCTTTAATTTTGCCTTTAATAATCTTTTATAAGACATGGAAAAATATTTTTTGGCGTACCACATGTACGCGACCAATTACATATTCATATAACCACATTGTAATATTCATTATCTTTATTTCTCTCAAACCTCCCTTAGAGGTGAGTTGTGGTATTCATCCAAGCATTCATTGCACACCTTTATTCATTACTTTTATCACATATTGCCACATTCACCTTCAGGAATGGGTCTGCATTCTCAATGCTTATCATACATCACATCCTCTTCAAGGAATGGATCATAATCAGTGACGTGCTTTATTATTTTTCCATACTAATTTGGTGGTAAACATTGCCTTCACATTAAAGTATAAAAAAATAAACCTTCCGAAAAAACCACAAAGTACCTAAAGACCATGAATAGTGATTCCGTCACTATTCATCGGCCATAATTCCGGATTTCGGCAAGCTAAGGTCACAATCTTGGTCGTAAAAGAACACCCTTCTCATTACAAACAACTTCCTTTTGTTTTTATACACATTTCAACATCAATACGCAACAGATCTCAATTGTTGCTTGCGAAATTACTGTATTCAGCAACACTGTCTCTTTTGATAACGTGAAGGTTCTGCTATACTTTTATCCCTTTGGTTGTTGAAGATCTCTCTCAAAATGGTACCCAGCTGTTATAGCTCGTATTTTTAAATAAGAAGTACTGTAGCATGCAGATTTTTTCCAGAAATTTGCATCGCCGGGCTACCATATATGATCTTATTTTGAAGAAGCTAGCTTGAGAGTTCAGCCTTAACCTAGGTGCTTACTTATACATATATGGTTTGTTATTAAACTTTAAGGTTTAATATTACTGTAGCATACAGATTTTTTAGAGAAGAAACACGAGATTCAAGCATTGCGAGCAACTAGAGAAATCTATCCTTCCGAGCAGCTTTGTGAGCGTGCAATGGCCCCTCTTCTGGAGGCCAGCCTCTGTCTATGACTGGTTTGACCTCCCAAGCTCTTACTGTCGTCCCTAACAATAGTGCACAGACAAAAACACCATTAGATTACTCAAACATTCTAAAACCAAACACAATCAATGCGAGATTACAAAGCAATGCAAATGAGAAAACTACTGTTGATCCAATCCCTTTGAGGAGAGCAACATTTGTTAATGGGCAGCATTTAATCACGTTCACTGAGGCAGAATTTGAATGCATGAACGTAATTGAAGGGCTTCAATATGCAGTAGTTGGTAAGTTTGCATATGGATGGCCAGAACTGAGTGAGATTCGTCAAATTGTTCCATCGCAATATGGAATAAAGGGTGAATGCAATATTGGCTATTTGAGAGACAGGCATATCCTTATACGTATGACATTATGGCAGGATTATGTTGATTTTACATCGAAAGGTGCTCAATACGTCAAGGACAAGGATGGCCAAGAATACCAAATTCGACCTCTCATATATGATGTGAAATTTAAGGAAGGAGAAGAAACTCCAATGGCTATGGCTTGGATCTCTTTTCCAGGTTTATTACCTACTTACTTTGTAAAAGAGTGTATTTTTTCATTTGCCTCTGTTGTTGGGAAACCTTTACACTTGAACATGGCTACTATAAATAAAACTCGACCTAGTTGTGCGAGGGTCAAAGTTCTTATAGACTTGTTAGCTGACCATCCCAAAAATGTATGAATGGACATTTTTAATGAAGCTTCAGGTGAAACAAGGACTGAATGGGTAAACATCAAGTATGATATGATTCCTAAGTATTGCAAGGACATGATTATTTCGAATGATGGAACTCTCATCCGGAACTACCACCTTATCATCAAAGCAATCAAGATGCTAAAAATAACAACGAGCAAACTCAGGTGAATCATAATCAACCATTGATGGTCTTAACGAGTGGGAAAGTTGTAGGTAATGTCAATCCACCTGTGGGACAATGGAAAGAAGTTAGAGACAATCGTATCAAGAACAATGGAAATCGACTGATTACAGAGAAAGAAATTGTACCTGTTGATTCAGCTAAAGGGCAACAGCAACAAGAATCTGATAGTTCCACTAAAAATAATGTTGCATCGTCAAAGGAATTCATGTCAGCTCAGGATAATGTACATCAATCTTAAGTGTCTGTTAGTAATCAGCAAAATCGTGATGCAGTTGGTAAGGAACTTGTACCAGTTCATAATAATAATCAGCAAGGAAATGGAAACACAAGAGAGGAAATTGCTTCAGATGATGCAGTAGATACTCAACAAATTCAGATAAATAATAGGTTTGCATCATTAGAAGACCAAGATGGTGATGAGGAAGACAATAACCAACAGGCTGTTATGAAAGAAAAAAAGTTGTCAAGAACACCAGAAGCTAATACTAACAATGCAAGAGGTCTAAATCCTAAAGCAACTCATTTTACACCAAAATCTGCTGGAGCAGGAAGTACATCAAAGGCAGGCAAGAAAAATATTCACAATGAAAGGGAGAATGCAATAGGTGAAGGTAGTCAAAAAGAATCTACAACATCTTGGATCAGCAGAACATTCAAGGAGAATCAATGCTAAAACTAATCAATCTTGTCAGGAAATTCCATCGCAGGCTACTGAGATTGATGCAACATTAAAGGTGGTCAATCACGATAGCAGGCTGCAGTTTGATGGTAGAATAGTTTGGAATAACCAAGATGAAGAGGATCCAGATAAAAGTGCACTACCAGAGGGTGCCAGTGGATAAGAGGAATCATCATATGAAGAAAATGAACAGGAAGAGCAAAGTGTCAACAATAAAACAAGGAACAAACAATAAGTGAACGCATAAGGATCAATGAGGAAGCGGGTGTGCAAGGACAGAATAAGCAGAAAACAACAAAGGAGACCGACAATCAGAAAATTTTGAGTCCTAATCCTAGCAAGGTTTTACCTCCGGTTAAACCCAATATATCTATTGAAAAAACTACTGGAGAAAAGGATGTAGCAGCCTGTCAAGAGGAACTTAACAAAACTAAGGATCAGATGGAAGATGGAACTGGGAGGATTAGTGTATCAGATTACATCCAATCATGTCACAATGAAGAAACTAACAGAAGCAATGCAGATAAACAAGTCGCAGCAACAGGACAGTCAGTTTAGGAGAGGAGGAACACTGTCATGATTCCTACAAATTTCCAGCAGTAGTTGACAGAACCAAAGGAAAATTTGGAAGTGGAGGAGCTAAATGATGGCAGAGGAAAAGATCTTGACGATGAATCTACTACACATAATTTTAAAAATGTGGCCAGGGAAGGTGATCTCTCACCTAGGCACATGGACAAAGGAAGATCAGGAGGTAGAGGAAAGAAGAAAAATACAAGGGAGATTCAAAGTTCAGTTCCTGGGGTTCAAACACGAATGACCCTAACCAAATCCCACAATTAATGATGAATGTATCATTTGGAATGTGAGGTTAGTGAATGTAAAGAAAGCATTTGAGAGGCTTATTACTATGCACAGGCAAAATCATTATCATTTCATAGGAATCATGGAACCAATGCAGAATCCTAGGAAACTAGAAACATACAGGAGGAAAATTAGTATGCTGCAGGACTTCTCTAATATTTCAAACAAGATATGGGTTTTTGTAGATGAGGATCATGGTGTAGAGGTGATAATTAATGCAGAACAACAGTTGACGATGAAGATAACAAATATGGATACTCAAATATCTTTCATTGTCACATTTGTTTATGCTAAATGTGACTCCATAGAAAGAATTGAACTATGTGATAGTATGTATTACCTTGCATGGGACATGACTTTGCCATGGCTTGTGGTAGGAGATTTCAATGTTATTTGGGATGAAGAGGAAGTTTGGTGGATTGCCAGTATCAATGAATTGCGTAAATGATTTAAGGCATTGTGTCAATGCATATAACCTCACAGATTTAGGATTTAAAGGAAGTATATTCATTTGGTGGAATGGGAGAGCTGAAGATGATTGCATTTTTGAGAGACTTGACAGATGTTAGACAAATCTGGAATTTCAGCAGATGTTTCCTACAATTGAAGTCACGCATTTATCTAAAACAGGATCTGATCACAGTCCTATGAAATTGACATGTAACACTAATGTTATTTCATTTAAGAAGTCTTTTATATTTCTTAACTTCTGAACAAAACACCCTACTTTCAAGGATGTAGTGAAGGAGAATTGGAAAGTTGATTTTATCGGGGATCCTTTGTTTATGTTTAATCAGAAGCTGAAGAGATTGAAAAAGGCTCTATCTTCATGGAGCAGAAATACATATGCGGATATTTTTCAGAAAATTGCAAGCTTGGAGGAAGTGATGCTTGTTCATGAGGTAGAGTCTGAAAGAAATCCTACACAACAAAGCAGACAAAGGCTGCAGAAAGTTCCAATCAGAACTGATCAGATACCTGGCTCTAGAAGAGGAGTTTTGGAAGCAAAAGGCTGGTATGAAATGGTTTCAAGATGGAGATAGGAATAAAAATTTTTTCCATGCACAAGTGAATGGTAGAAGTAAGAGACTACAATTAAAAAGGATTCAAAACTTAGAGGGAAACTAGTTGGAGGAAAATTCTGAAATAGCAGAAGAAGCTTAGACATTTTTTCAAAACCAATTTCATGAGGGTTCAGCTCCTACAGATTTTAGGATAATAGAGAACGTACCTTCAATGGTAGACAGTGTGCAGAATATGTCATTGATGTAGTAGCCTATAAGAGAGGAGATTAAGCTTGTAGTACTGGGGCTGAATGGTGAAAGTGTGGGAGGACTAGATAGATTCACCGATTGCTTCTTCCATTGTTGTTGGGATATAATTGAGGAAGACATAATGGAGATAACAAAGGCTTTCTTCAATGTCCATGACCTTCCCAGATTCATAACTCACACAAACCTAGTATTGCTGCCAAAAAAGAAACAGGTTGAAACATTTTCTAATATGAGACCTATTAGCTTGAGCAACTTCATCAACAAAGTGTTATCTAGAGTAATACATGAAAGAATGATGGGAATGCTACCAAACCTGATTTCAGAAGAACATGCTAGCTTTGTCAAGGGGAGAAGCATAGTAGAAAATGCATTGCTAACTCAAAAGATAATTACTGATATCAGATTAAGGACTAAGGCAGGACCTAATGTTGTTCTAAAGCTGGACATAATGAAAGCTTATGATAGACTGCCTTGGCTCTTTCTGACAAAGGTTTTAAGGAAGATGGGATTTGAAGAAAGGTTTATAGGCCTGATATTTGGAGTTGTCTCTAATAATCGGTACTCAGTGTTGATTAATGGACAACCCTATGGTTTTTTCAGATCAACTAGGGGTGTGAAACAAGGGGACCCATTATCACCTACTTTTTTTTTATCTTAGCAGCAGAAGCCATGTCAAGAAGTTTGAATGCATTACATACCAACCTGGAATTTTTTGGATTTGGAATGCCAAAATGGAGTCCAAAGATTAAACATCTAGCTTATGCTGATGATATAATTATTTTTTCTTCATCCGATGCTACTTCTTTGAGACTAGTGATGGAAGTCTTGAAATCTTATGAAGATGCATCTGGTCAGTTAATCAACAGGACAAAATCAGCTATTTATTTGCATGAATCAGCTAGTGCAGAAGTGATGGACAAGGTACAGAGGATCACTGGTGTATCTACACAGAATTTTCCATTCATGTACCTGGGTTGTCCAATTTTCTATCTCAGAAGGAAGATGGATTATTACAAGGAGCTCATCACAAAGGTAATGGACAGGCTGCAGAATTGGAAAGGGAAGTTAATATCAATAGGTGAAAGGGCAGTACTTATAACTAAGTATGCCTATACACATGTTATCAGCAGTAAATCCCCCTGCAAATGTGATTAATAGATTACACAAGATTTTTGCACAGTACTTTTGGAGTAACTCGGTTGGTGTATCAAGCAGACATTGGATATCTTGGAAAACTCTATGCTTACCATGTAAAGAAGGTGGTGTTGGATTCAGATCCTTGCATGATATGTCCACAGCATTGTTCTGCAAATTATGGTGGAATTTCAGAACAAAACCAACCCTGTGGAGTGCATTTATGAGTCAAAAATATTGCAAAAAGCTCAATCCTATGATAGTACCTTGGAGACGTGGATCTCATGTGTGGAGGAAGATGCTTGAATGCAGAGATCGTATTGAGCATCAAATACTATGGCAATCTAAGATGGGATCTTCATTATTCTGGTTCGAAAATTGGATAGGCTTGGGAGCACTATATTTTGTCACACCATCAGATTTTGCCTGCGATTAGTCAATTCAAAACATTTATGATGTGGTACAGAATGGACAATGGAATGAGGAGCTGCTCAAGGAGATCTTACCAACTGACCTAGCCACTCATATTTTGGATAACTTAAAACCACCAGCAATGGAGTTTGTTCTTGACAAACCTGTATGGATGCTTGAGACTAGGGGAGAATTCAGTGTGAAGTCAGCGTGGGAATACTTAAGAAGAAGAAATGAGCTCTGTAATGCATATATAAAAATCTGGGTGAAAGGTCTCCCTTTTTAGATTGTATTTTTCATGTGGAAATTATGGAGAAACAAATTACCTCTGGATGATTTCATCAGAAGGGTAGGGTACTCAATGGCATCAAAGTGTTGTTGTTGTGCAGAACCAAATGAAGAAACAATGTAGCATTTGTTCTTTACATCAAGAACTACCAAAACAGTATGGAAATTATTTGTGGGACCAGCAGAGATTGCAACAGATGAACACAATAGGACATAACTGGGATTTCTTTAATGACATAAGAACACAGTAGGTCATTCCTAGCAGATCACAATGCAAGGATTCAACGGCATGAACTAAGCAAGACCACCATAAGTCGAAGCAAAATGTTGAATGAATCATCAATTTCTACAACTGCTACAAGACAATGAATTAATGCTCATACATGCAACAAATTAGAATGATGCTGTAGATTATATTTTTGCACGAATTGAGTTTAAACAAAGACATCTTGTTAGATCACATGTAATATCAATGTGGAGTTTCAAACTCAATATTGATAATAGGACTCATGTAATCGTCAATGTTTACCTTTTTCACTATGTTAGACCACCTGACACTGTAATTTTATTTATTTGGACTTATATATATAAAAATAGCCCTAGGCACTTGCCTAATGGTTTGCCAAAAAAAATATTGCCTTTACATTTTGAAGGACTATTTTGAGAACGCTTCTTGTTCTCATTTTTATATTATGATAATGGTGACTATTATTATTTTGGTATTTGATACGCCCACATTCATTAGTCAACCACTTATCTTCATTTAGACTTGTTATGCACCGCTACCTCATTCACTTCAAGAATTGGGCATATCAAGTGGGACAAGCTTCATGCTTTTTCATGAAAAATATATTATTTTTCTTTAGCCATCATTATATCATCAATATGGTGCATTGAGACTCAAACCCAATGCCTTACCCATATAAAGACATGTTAGGCCATATTGCATTGGAATGAAATCCAATATCTTATTATCATGGTGCACCAGGACTCGAACCCGATGTCTTACCCTATGGTGCGGTGGGACTTGAACCCACCGTTTTACCCTCAATCAATATATAATAGGCCAAATCACAAGAAACAACTCCTATATAGGAGAGCATAGTAGTGGTGTAATTATATCAAAATATTTATTAGGAGGATATCATCATTTAAGCGACAACCCAACATACTTTTATGAATTAAATTTTAAAACACAAGCATGATTTTATATGGGAATCCATTATGTATCACCAAGTAGTTAAAACAAAAGTTAAAGATGAGAACATGACAGAAGGATCATATCTAATTATAAACCATTATAATTATACTATATACTAGGTGTACATACCTCATCTGCCTTATTTATTAAAAATGCGCATACCTTGTTCGTATGCTTATAATGATCAGTAGACAATATATGCTGATCTTTTTAGTCATATAAATAAAATTTTCAATAGTTTAATGCAACGCACATACATTCTGGAAAATATGAAAAGTACACGCAAATCATATGTCTAATACCAAGGGATTGCATTTTATTATATCATGAAATAAGTTATGACCATAGAACAAGGAGTTATAATCTGTGCTAGTTACTTTATTCTACAATTTAGTTAATAATAAGATCCACACTTATTTCATGTAAACAAAGAAAGAGACACACAATCCCACTCTATAACATGCTTTAATTCTGTTAGTACCAAAGATGAAAGATCCAACCAATGCTTAGTTCTTAAATTAAATAATGGATTAAACATTAGAAATAAAATTTATGAAGGATACATTTGCTAAGAAAAAAAATGGGAACAAGAGATCTTAATTCTTAAAATATGAATGTGAAATCTTGTTAATTTAATTTATTCTTAATCCAACATGTTACATATTTGACCACACACATCAGAAAAAGAACAAAACAGAAAAAGAAAGTTATTCCTACAACATGAATATATATATATATATATATATATATATATATATATATATATATATATATATATATATATATATATATATATTTTTTTTTTTTTTTTTTTAATGGTAAAGTATGTTTCAAATGTTTAATGCACTTTTTCTTTTCTGTGGTATTATGTTGTAATCCACCTCTAGAAACTTCAGTAAATCATTGATTTTTTTCTTCAATAAACATAATAACATATGAGTAGCAAGAGTTTGAAAACAAACCAAAACACTGCCGAGTGGACATAAAAGCTGAATAGTTTGGCGTTAGCATTGCTTTTGTGAAAGGCTTGAACAAACCTTGACTGATATAGGAAAAATTTATAGATATATGTAACTCAATTGGTTAGAGATCATGCTGATAACGTGTTACAAAACTTAGCTCAGAGTAATAATATAAAATAAAAGATAGACAACAATGTAGAGAGAAAGAGAGAAAGAGAGAAGAGAATCTATTTTTTTCATGTATTCAAGTGTATACAATGTGATGTCCAAACCCTCTGTTTATAGGATTACATTGAGGTATACAAAGGGATATCATAAATATGGTATTAACTATTGAGATCATGGAAAAATATCATGGGGAGGTTATGGAGGTGTAGGAGTTACAACTATAATGGTGAGAAGTAGTGGGAGTTATCTACTTAATGGAGAAGAGTAGTGGGAGTAACTTCTTTAGGAGTTATAGACATCCACTACAAAATAATATTTCATAACAGGCAGTGTTTTTTCATTAATTTTTTCAAGCAATAAATACTTTAGTAACGTAACTATCTACTTAATCCCAAGTATGGGTTCTTTATATAAGACATTCACAAGAATGAACATCTTCGTAGCCCAATAATGCAATTGGCCTCTTTTTAAATATTTCTAGATAACTAAAACCTATACGCTTTCCACAATAATATCCATAACTTTGGCCTTGTAATAATCCCAAATTTTTTTAGGGAAATAACTCATATTCTCTAGCATGCTTTTAGGTTCGTATAATAATTTATCATAGTTATGGGTATTGTCTGTGGCATATAGTGATACGTAATTGCAAAGTTCAAGTGTACATTTATGCGACTTGATCTATCAACTTCAAACTATAATAAGAATGTATTAATCGTGGGTACGTATAGGTAAACCGATTTTTGACATATACAATATAACAAGTGCACTATACGTGGCTTGCTCAAGATAAATTCCATAATTTTTTAAATAAGCAATTAAAAGCGGTATAAAAGTGGGAAGGCATAAAATTCCTAAAACATAGAATATTTGGATTAATTAGGTCGAGCGTAATTTCTTAAGCGATAGTGCTAAATCCACGAAACTCGGAAAATACCTTACACCTTCTCCCCGGTTAACAAAATTTTTTGTCCGGTCTTCTGTATTCACGAACCATAATTCGGAGTCAAAACTTTTTCTTGAATAGGAATTGTAAAAATTGGTGACTTGGAACACCAAAATCAAATAATTCTAAGTGGTGACTCCTTAAAATTAATACAATCAATCCATTTTTAAATAATGTAACTTAAATTGGAAAAATTACTTTGCACATCCCCAAAAAAAGGAGGTATGACATGGACCGTTTGTACTTATACTATAATTCTACATCTTCTGTGCAGATCTTGGAGTTGAACTGATATGGATGAAGAATGCTTGCATTGAAGTTGTAGCTGCGATCCAGATTCAAGCTACCTTTGTTCATGGTAGTTTAGGATTTCATTTCTATTTATGTAAGATTCAAATAGATGTTGTATTTATTCTTCGTACCAGCTTTGTAAATAAATCTTAGTGACTCCTGACTCGTAATACTAGTCATTGGGATATTAGTATGGATTTTCACCTTCTTATATAATTTATTGATGATCCTTCATTCGAGTTGTGTTGTTGGTTCTTTTGCTTACCTAGCATATTGAGGTCAGGTGCCATCACGATTAGGTAGGATTCAAGGTTGTGAGAAACTTAAAATTAATACTGTATTAATAAATATAGAATCATTTGGTTCAAGGGATTAAGGTGGAATATTTCACCATCCCATTACATGAAACTAATATTATTATAAATAAAAAATATTTATATAAATATTCCCCTTTAATTTTCGAGCTTCAGTGTTTGATATGTAGGGTCGTTTGACTCAAGGGATTAAGTGAGTTATTCTGATATAAATTTTAAGATTACACTTATCTTGTATTTAGTTGGAGATATTAGCTAAAATCGGTATTTATTTTGTTCCAAAATTTTGATGTAATTTATCTCATATAAAAGGTGAGATATCCTATTTTTGTATCAAATGACCCCTGTTTTAAAAGCTTTTACATTGTATTATAAAAATAAATTATATGAAAAAGTGCCAAATGATATTTCTCCCCCTTAAAATATCAAATATTAGGTATTTTCCAATCTCCATAGTTACAATCTTGATTTTAGTTTCATGTGTAAAAGAACCTACGAGGGGTAGTGCTTGTGTAGTGTCCCTTAGATTATAGTGGCTTTGCTGAACAATGATAGGGTAAGGTTTTGTCCTTGGAGGGAGGGGGTCATTGCGAAGGGTGCAGGGTTGCAGGGGGAAGAGGGATTAGGGAGACACCAGGTTGAGAGTTGGGTCTTGGAATATAGGAACTTTGACTAGAAGTCTATCGAGTTAGCAAAGATTCTCTGGAAGAGGAAGATTAATATAGCTTATGTACAGGAGACTACATGGGTAGGAGATAGGGCACGGGATGCGGACGAGTTTAAACTATGGTTTTCTGGTAGAAAGGGGGCAGGAATTAGGCTGGTATTTTGGTTGATAAGGACCCCCGGGATTTAGTAGTAGAGGTTAGAAGAGTGAGCAAGGCTGATGAGTATTAAGTTAGTTGTTGGTGGATTTACTTTGAACATAATAAGTGCGTACACATCCCATGCAGGCTTGGATGAAGGAGTCAAGAGGAGTTTCTGGGAGGATTTAATGAGATGGTGTGCGGTATACCGCACATTGAGAAGCTTTTTGTTGGAGGAGATTTCAACGACCATATTGGAGCGACATCTGGGGCCTATGATGATATACATGGTGGTTTTTGTTTTGGAGATAGAAATGGGGAGGGAACCTCATTATTGTATTTTTCTAGAGCGTTTGATTTGTTAATAGCAAACTCAAATTTTCCGAAGAATATGGAACACTTGGTCACATTCCGGAGCTTGGTGGCCAGGACCCAGATTGACTATCTACTTTGTAGGAGATCCGATAAAGGTATTTGCACGGATTGTAAGGTCATCCCGAGTGAGAACCTCACGATCCTTCATAGGCTCCTAGTCATGGACCTTGAGATCAAGAGGAAGAAGAGAAAGAGGGTGGTATATGACCGACCTAGGATCAAGTGGAGAGCCTTGATTGAAGACAAAGCACAAGAGTTGGGGGTTAAGTTGTTGACTATGAGATGTTGGATGAGTAGTGGGGATGCGAGCCTGATGTAGATCACGACGTCGTAATGAATTAAGGAAGCTGCTGAAGAGGTCTTAGGGGTCTCGAAGGGTTACAATGATGGTTGCAAAAGAGATTGGTGGTGGAATGGAGAGGTCCAAAGAAAGGTGAACACCAAAAAAGCGACGTATGTGAAGCTAGTGGAAAACATTGACAAGTAGGACAATAGGTCGAATAGGGAGGTGTCACGACCCAAGCCGATGGGCTGCGCGGGCACCCGGTACCTTACTCAACCGAGTACCAACGTAATACATCTTTTGTATCATCCTATCATAGATAAATGAAGCATGGGGAAATACAAACATATACATATGACATACTTGTCTATAAGACCAAAAATGATCACTCGTACACTAAACATAGGCCGACAAGTACAATCTCTCACATATAAAATATATGTATACAAGCCTCTAAGAGTACATAAATATCATAAAGGTCGGGATAGGGCCTCGCCATACTAATCAATACATGTCCTAATCATACTGACCAAATAAGCAACCCTGGAGCACATGGTGCGCACTAACACCTTCCGTTGAGCTGATAACCTACTTGGAAGACTCTCATCCTATCTATCAGGACCTGTGGGTATGAAACTCAGCGTCCCCAGGCAAAAAGGACGTCAGTACTAATAATGTACCGAGTATGTAAGGCACATAAATAAGTATATAAAAGACATGGAAGAACATGGAGTAAATGACTCAACCTGTAAGTCTGGATAATTCTGTAAATCATGAAATACTTATAGTGTCATGCATATGCGTATGAATGACATATCGTGCATAGGTACATGTGTTTATAACATCATCAAGCCTCTGAAGGCGTCCCATCATATCATCTCGTCCACTCTGGGTAAAATCATCAACATATACTAACTGATCAGGTGGTAGTGCATATATAACGTCGTAGCCTTTTCCCATAACCCACATCCCATATTCATATAATATATATATATATATATATATATATATATATATATATATATATATATATGCATATATAACGTCATATAGTCATGGTTCAATGTAAATAAATGCGATGCATGAGATGTACGTCAATAAAATCTTTCGGAGTATCATAAGACCATTATGCCTCTGATTAATATAATAAAATAAATTTACTTATTTTCTGAGACCCATGAACAGATGATAGAATAATATTACACATGGGGAATCAAGAACATAAACATATCTAGTATTTCTATAAATAGAGTCATTTATAGAAATTGTGTATTTTCTCTTTTCGTTTGTGTCGTATAGATCATGCCAAAAGAAAGAAGAGATAGCCTTAACATACCTGGAGTAGGAAAAAATCCGTGTAATGTTCTTGAGAAGAATTACACTGTACGTCTATAAAATTACAAAATCTCACGTTGCTTAAGATATTATGAAATTTCTATTTGAAATTTTGAAGATATGTACCCTTCTGTGTTGCTTCATATTGCCTTCTACATTGCTATTCTTTAAATGGTGAAAGATGTGTATCTATTAGGTTTCTGTAAAGTTGCTCTATCAATACAACTACGGCAATGTCATGATTTAAGACTAAAGATGACAATTTCAAGGCTTATATTTGAATACGGCAACCTTGTATGTTATCAAAGATAGTCTTTGATTTAAGACTATTTTTTGACAATTTCAAGACTACCCAAATGACTAAGAGTCATATCCTTGTAACGCATTGTTTTGCCACCTATCATTCAAAGTTATGAGTATGGAAGGGTTGTCATCTCATGCTCTTTAATACTTATCCAATATATCCCCAATTAATTAGGCTCATTATCCGGTAATTAACCAATTACCCGCATAATTAAGAATTATCTCAACTTACTTAAAATACTACTCGTTTCTAACACACTTTATACATCTTACTATCATGGTCATGTGGTACCTTGTTTGTCACTAGTCCATAAATACCGGGTATTATAGCTCGGATTGTATTTTATCTTAAATTGACAAACTTCGACGAAACTCGTTTTCTTCGATTTGCTTTCCCTCTCACCTTCAGGGATTTACTTATCCTTTGTTTGAAATAGTATAATATTTATAATTCCAAAATAATCTTCTTCCCGAGCTTATGTCGATTAACTTACGACAAAACATCAACGTACAAAAATGCGGGACGTAACATCTCATTTCCGATTTTATATCAATTTACTTATGGCGTACTTCCACGTATGAAAACATGGGGTATAACATGAGCGGTATAAGTTGGCCAGGAAGTGTTGATACCTAATTTTTTTCCTATATATTTTCAATATGTAAAATACCTTCAAAATAATATATATATGCATATGTAATCATGTCCAAGTGATTTATTATTTTTTCCATAATTTTTAAAGGTTTAAATTGATTTATTTTCTCCCTTTTTATCCATAAAATTTTCAATAATTATTTCTAAGTTTATTATTTTATTGGATTTTTATATTTATGCCAAAATATAGATAAAGTAATTTTTATATATTTTTTACAATTATATTTAGTATTTTTAAAGCTAAATTGCACATAATTGCAATATTAGCCATTTTAAGGTTTAATTGTGTTTTATAAGCATAAAATTGGATCCTGTATTTTTATATTGCTAATTATGTATTATAAATCACTTTAGTGCTTTAAATTTATTTTTCAAAAACTATTTACTATTTTTATAAATTAGAAAAGGGAAAACTGGCTATTTAAATAACAACCCATTTGTATTTCAATTATAGCCTAAATCAAACCCCAATTCCCAACCCAATTAAACACATCGGACCAAGCCCAAACCCAATTTTGTAACCCGACCCACCTATCCCATTCAATCTGGACCGTTGATCATTCAAATCAACGGTTCCCATTTCCCCTTCCTAAAATAAACCCAAATGACCCCCTAACCTAATTAATTTCCTACCAACCCGCCGCCCTTGAATCCCCTTTTCTCTCCAATTCTCTCTGCAACCTCACTCAAACCCTATCCGTCGCCGCCCAAACTAACCCTAATCCCCTTCGATCCTCACCCAATCCATGGACTCCCATGGTTGTTTGAGACGTGTACTTGTCTCCTACGTCTCGTGGTGGCCTGCTTTTGTGATTTCGTGGAAATATATCAAAGAGATATAGTCCAGTCCTTGCTCAACGTCAATCCATGGTCTTTTCTGGCCATCCATGACCGTTCGAGTCAGATCTGTGGCTTTTCCAGCTAAAATCGGTAACGATTTAATGTTCTCTCATCCTTCTCTAGATTCTCTGAAACCCTAGCTCTTGAGACTTGTTACTTCTCTTTAGATCTGTCTTCGATATAGGTGTATCCATGGGTTTTAATTGACTTTTTTCTTCATCTCTGCTATTTTCTGAAAAAACCTACTTATAAATCTTCCGATCTTTTTAGATCTGTGATGGATCTATGGGTTTCTTAAGGTTTTCATTTATTTCCCTCAAATGTTTCTCCAATTTCAGATAGTTTCTTTATTTTTCAAACTAGGGTTTCAAAACCCTTTTGCAAAAAATGATTTATTTCTGATTACTGTGATTTTAGCATATTTACACGTTAACTGATTCTTTCCTTTTGGCTCCATTCAGTTTTTTGTCAAGAAACCCTAATTCTTCTGGATTCGATTCGAAGTTTGAATTTATTTGCGGTGTGTTTCCATGACTATTATGAACCTTATGGGCTTTCTATGTGTTCTATATGCTCTTGTGCTTCCTGTTTTGATTTGTTCTTAAGGTTTTTTTGATTTTGTCCAAACCCGTGTCATTTATGGGTCCGATCATTTGTTTTACTGAGTGTTCACATAATTTATGGCGATTCTATGTAATCTCCTTAATCCTACAGCTTTGATTTTGTGTATTTTCCTTGTAACTTTGTACTGATTTTTCAAAATTGCTTCCTTAATTTTGTGATACTTTCCTTGGTTAGTACTGATTCCCTGTGATTTTCAATCTCATCTATGATTCTTTGAACTAATTTTTAGAATCAATTTGTACTCTGTCTTGTTTATGTGCACAAATATGTTGTCAATTAACATTTACTTTCCTTATGTTGAAACCATTCTGAACTTGGTCCTTATTACATGCTACATGCTTTTACTATTCCTATTATGGTAAAACCAATCTCACATGCAACTCTTTTCCTTATTTGATACAACTTATACCTATTTGAACTATGACTCCTTAATTGAAGGGAGTCCGGGTCTTTAATTGATTCTAACTTGTATTTTTTCTTTAATTATGATAAGTCAGTACTTGTTACCTTATTTTCCTGCCTGTTTTCAAAACTATAAATACTTTACCCTCTCTTCTTTAAAGGGACAAACAATTAGTTCATCACATATATACACACTCAAACTCTCTCTTCTTTCTCTACTACTTGTGCTACTGCTTTGTCTAGCCGGCTGAAAGCCAAGGCTAGACTGTGGAACCCTAAGTGCTTTTACTTTTTTCTGCACTTTGCTTCTTCAACTGGTATGTTCCTAGTTCAAACTCTGAAACTCAACTCAATTCCCTTGTTTGTCAATCCCTGTCTCTTTCTGCACTTACTTAATGACTCATGTTGTTGAATTGCACTTCTTGTTTACTGCTTTACTCAACATGCTTAAAATTCTGCCCTCCTTTGTTCAAACGTAATCAGCATGTTTACTTGTTCCTATTTATGTCCCTCAACTAGTATGTCTTCTAATGTACTTGGTTAAAACTAATTCATGACTGTTTATGTGCAATAGGCCCCTTGCATGACTACTCCCATACCATGTCCCTGTGTTTTATTACTGTTATAATTTCAAGAATGATTCCCTTGAAGTATTTGCTTGTGTTCTAAAGGCCAATAAATCCCTACTTGTTGGTCTGTATGCATCTCTCAGCCATGTTTAAACGTTTTTGATTTGGGTCCTCTATGCCCCTAACCCCTACTTCCATGTTTGTAATTTTTGAAGTTGTACTGCTCTTTGAACTTGTTCTATATGTGATATTGTTTCCTTCTCCAAAAAACAGTTCTGTTGCAAACTCATTTCAAAACATGACTGTTTTCAAAACTATTTTCCAACTCAACTCCTTTAAATCTATGTCAAGCATTCTCGCCTATACTCTTAGAATACTAGGTTCTGCCCTTTTTGTGTGAGCTTTGCCTTGGGACCCTTAAGCTCCCTCTGAACTTGGACACATGAAAACTAGAGTTTCCACACTGTAATTATTTTGTCTTGGCTATGAAATCTGGGTGTGAGCACTACCCGGGATCCCTTCAGGTCCTTAGGGAACTCTGACACACCTAGATATGAGGGAAAGTTATGAACAATATTAGCATTTGAGGTGATTTATTACATAACTTAGAGAGGAAGTTCGGATCAGGCTTCCTATAGTTGTAACTTCTTATTTTTTATTTCTGCTTATGTAATTCAATCACATGGTCTATAATAATTTGTAAACAAGTATTGGGGTGGCTAGTGAAAAAGGGATAGGGTGAATATACATGCTATAATTCGTTAAGGGTAGAAAATATGTTATTAGGTTTATATTCCTAATTGTGCAATAGAAACCATGTTTAGGATTCATACATGCATTAGTAATCATGTTCTTAGGACCCATGTTTCTTGCTTTAGCAGCTCATTCATTAATCCATGCTTTATGTCTACCACTTAGAAATCCTGCTCCTAGGGCAATAACAACATTGTCATAAAAGTTGTTACTCATGAAGTCGTATTCCAACAATTATGCAACTCTTGTGTACATCTAGAAATCATGCTTTATGGACTCTATTTTTCGACAACCCTGCCATTTGCATGTGCATAATAGATATCATATTCTAGGATCCTGTTTGCATTTCGTTTAAAATACCTAGTTAATTACTTATTCCTGAAAAGGTAGTAAAGTAATAATTTTAACACTATGATGTTTTTCTGAACAACTGGTAAACATCTCTGCAACTAGAACAACATGTTTTAGGTAAAGAATAATCTCCAAACTATTTTAATAACTTGGGATAACCACATCATATTGCTTTACGCCTAGGCAAGACTTAGGTAATAACTTAAATAAAACTAGGATTGCCCTTGTTTAATTATCAACTGTTAAAATCAGTAGGCAAAACCTGATTCAGACTTCTTTCCTGAGTCATGTGATAAATTTGGTTATGATGTTATCACTCAAACAACCTACTTTAAGATTGTAAATTCAGACCTTAATTGTGTATAAGTCATGCTGTCTATGTGCATTATCTGTGGAGGTATATCTGAGCCTTCTACTCGTTTCTGTGTTTTCCCCTTTTAAATGTAGTCCTACCTATTTTGTATGTCGCCTTAGTATTTTGCCTTTAAACCTGAGCGTCTGCCTAGAACCTCTTTCTTATAGGATAGGAGTCCTAAATTCCTCCATGACTAATAGGAAAGGACGGGTAACAACATGCAATAGGGGTCGAGACCAACCTCTCTTTAATTACCTTCACGGGGAGGGAAAGGGTAGATATGGATATGATGACCGGTGCACTAATACCACGTGTAGCCCCTCTTTTGAGGAGTGTCATACCGGTGTAAGGCCCCGGAAAATTTCGTAAAGTAAGCTAGGATTCCGTGATGCCATGTAGGCCAATTATAATATTTTATATGCTATTAACATGGTGGGGATCAATTGGATTTGTTAAATAGGTGTATAATCCTTATAATGTGTAATGTGTGGTCTAATGGGAGGCCTAAGTCCAAGTCAAATTGGAAAATTTCATAATAGGCTAAAATTCCAAATGAGTTCGCACAAGTCCCCACTTTGGACGACAACATCTATATGTATATATGGTTTTATATGATGATCAACCTATCAAATGAAATTTATTCGAGTCTATTTTCCAACGTTTCAAACCGTTTGTCATTTGGACATTCCTACAAAAAGTTATGGTCAAATTACCAAAGGCTGGAAACAATGCGATCATGTGTCAGATATGCGATTGCAAAACCATTATGCGGTCCGCATAACCGATCAACAATCACAAATCTGGTTGCAAATTGGACCAGTGTAGCCCAGTTTTGGGCACCGAGTTTTGCAACGCGTTTGGGGCCAATATACTCATTCTGCGATCGCAGATCCGGTTTCGGATGGTTATTTTTCCTATTTTTATAACCCGACCCCATTTTAATATAGGCTTTTGGGTTCATTTTGGTGTCATTTCCTACTGATTTTAGAGAGAGATGAGAGCATATAGAGAGATAAAGGAGGGGCCTAGCTTCATAATCACCCATCCCTTGCTCAAGTCTTCAAGAATCAAAGAACCCAATCACATGTTCTTCATCCAAGAGGTAAGGTTCTATACATTAGACTTTAATTTCGAGTTTGGGGTATAAGATGGGTTATTGAGGTATGATTCTTGGGTGTAATAGTATTATGTATACATGCATGTACAAACTAGGTTTGTGGGAAGATTGTTGAACATAAATAAGTAAAGATTAGGTTGGGTAATAAAGGAATCCTTGTAAAAGAGATTTGAAATCAAGATGCTCAACTAGTATTTGATAAAATGCTCAAATGAGCTAAAACCATTAATACCTTCCTAATTTGTGTTCAATTTTATTATGTCTCAAAGTAGATTGGTATTGCTAGAACTTCCGGAATGTCGTAGTAACTTAAGGAAAGCTTAAACAAGGTATGTATTGCTAAAACCCCCTCTTCTTAGAAATTGAGCTCCCATGGTGTCCATGTAAAATTGTAAGTTCGGAAGTTGATTGACGTAGTATTTGTTATTTCAAAGGAATTAGTATTTCAAGAATATATATGAAAAGTATGTCCCAATATTTTCAATATGCTATTATTTATAAAATGGTGATATGTGAAGAACGTGGATTGTATGCTAAATTGCCTAGATTTCAAGTCAAGTTTAAATCGTGATTATTATGCCAAATCATGTGAATCTCTTTATATGCTTACAACTTGAATTGCTCTTGTATGTGCCCATTATCTTAAATTGTAAGTTTGATGTTGAAAGTGAAAGTGATGTGGAATGTGATTGTAAAATATGGCTTAGCGCCAAGTATGATGTGATAATTGTGGCCCTAAGTGCTTATGAATTTATATATGTGAAATAAATATTGAAATGAGGTGATTGATGGAAAAGGGAAACGCCTTAATAAGGCGGCCTAGCCGATTTGTCCGAGTCGGAAGCCATGCTACACACATGGTGGTATTGTGCTGATATTGGAACCGGAAAGCGAGAATGAAATTGTGATTGAGGTATACGTCTCAAATGAGATGTCTTAGTCGATCGGGTGGTGATCGGACTCCGCTCATGAAAGTGGTGGTATTGTGAATGATTATGCAACAATATGGAATGCCCCAAACTAAAGTTATGGAAATTGTGTGAAAGTTGTGTGATCCCTTATTTGTATTTGATGATGTGGTGATAGTTTAAAGCTTTGTTGATCCTTATGATTCCTTTATTCTTGTATGGTTGTTCTTTCTAATGAGATAGTGTTTAGTTATACATATTAGTGGTATTCGATGGCACTAACGTCCCTTTTGCGGGGGCGCTACATCTTTAAATGGATGTAGGTGTTTCTATAGCAGGCAGTGTTGGTCGTAGCTTGTGCCACATAATCCTTTCAGCTGACTTGGTGAGCCCCACTTCATTTCGAGGTCCTGTTTCATCTATAAATCATGCACTTTGTATTTGAGGTATAGCCGGAGCCTTGTTGCTGGCATTTCCATATTATTCTTCAGTTGTATTTAGAGGCTCCGTAGACAGGTTGTGGGTAGTGTCGGGTATTGGAATTAAAATAGAAATATTGATGTTTGGCAATGATGTATAAAACTTGTAATGTCTTCAAAATTATGAATGAAGTTGCTAATGAAAATGAAATGGAAATCGTTAATGATATGTTTATAGAATTTGATTAATGGAGTCCATCTCCTATTTATTCATGAATCAGTTTGGGTAGAATGAAACCTAACAGGCTTGCTCAGTCGGGATCACTCGGTTGAGCGCCGGTCTCGCTCCTCGAATTTTGGGGCATGACAACCGGGTATTGCATTGATGTGATCCATATTACAAACAAACCTAGGACACTCTCTTTTAGATTCGCAAGTATGCTTAGATTGTAACTCTTTTCAAAATCTTGTTTTCACTACCTGTTTTCAAACACTTATGTATATGAATTTAAATCCCCTGTTATTTAAGCCCTACTTGTCTACTTGATAATTGCACAAATTTACAAAACTATCTGGCCAGAAACCACACTAATGGATCCTGAGGGGTGCCTAACACCTTCCCCTTGGGATAATTTCAAGCCCTTACCCTATCTCTGGTTATCAAACATAGTAAGAAATGAACCCTATATGTGCCCTAACACGCCTCAAAATCGTTAGGTGGCGACTCTCCAAAATTGCAAAACCCATTTCCCAAAAGGAAAGAGTTGTCCCAAAATGTCATAAACCCGATTCCGCGGGAGGAAAAAGGGGGCGTGACAACATGGTGACTCTGCTGGAGCTTTTAGGCTTTTACCATTTCAGATTGTTCTTGTGAATTTTCACCTCCCTATGTGCAATTATGTGTTTAATTTCTTCTTCAAAAGCAAAATTGACATATCTTCCTTGTTTCTTTCCTTTATTTGCTGCTTTAAATTATGAAGCTGCTACATTTATCGCTTTCTTAACATGCAAATACATGTCAACTTGATTTTAATTACTGCATAATCATGCTCAACATCATACTCCACTCATGCCAAACAAATACTATAGCAACGCTTGATGAGTGGTTGCGTTCTTCCTATATCATTACCCCTAAAATTCGGAAAGGCTTATTTGGGGTAAAACTAGCCGATCAGTGGTGCAGTCAACCATTTCGTTCCTTCCCCCTTGAGTTTTCTGCTCAAGGGTACCAGTCTAAAACCCCATAGAAACTTTACTCTATTTAAATTATGCATGCATCATGGTCAAACCTAGCCGGGTCAGTTATGTTGTCCGCATAATGATCCTTTAAGATAGCCTTGTCCAAAGTCCACTGGGTTTCCCTAAACCTAAACATACATCATCACGTTCTGTGCATTTATTTGGAGAACTGAATGTTTCATGCTAATTGTTGATGTTAAATAGTCGAGTCTTGTGGGGTTAAGGGCCTAACCTTGTTTACCTTACAGAAAGATGAGGCATGAAGTCCCCAGATTTGACATGGTCACCAACATCCACCCAAGATTGCTAAGTTGGTGGAAAGATTTACATTCTAGTGACAAAACCCTAAAAAAAACGTTTGGGTAATCTACCATCTCTCTTGGAGATACAGCCTAACCACAGGATAGTAGAAGCTGCTACCTTATTTTGGGATTGTGAAAGGTCCGTGTTTTGCTTTGGGAATATCGAGATGACACCTCTACTAGAGGAGATAGGAGGACTAGCCGTTCTAGTATAGGAAACCCCGGGTTTACTAATTCCTGAGGAACGCACATGCAAAGGTTTCCTTAAAATGACGGGTTGGAAGAAGAATGTAGAATTGACATGCCTGAAGGAATCATACATCCCTTTTGACTATTTGTACGAAAGGTACGGTCACAGCAAATCATACCGTACCTACCATGGCAAGTTTGCCATCACATCCTTGGGACATATCCATCGTAGGGTTTTCGTCTTGATATTTTGCTTCCTATGTCTGATCGTGTTTCCAATGAAGAAAGGGAGAATCCATAATAGGCTGGCTATGGCAACCAAGACCCTAATGGAGGGGATTAGTGGACAGGCATTTAGCATTGTACACATGATCATTGCAGACATATACCGAGCCTTAGAGAAATGTCAATAAGGGTCAAGACACTTCAAAGGCTGCAATCTACTACTTCAACTTTGGCTTATGGAGCATCTCCAAAAGGGCGAATACTGACAAGAAATTCAGTGAAGGGATTGGGATGATCACATTGTTTTCCACCATCCGAAGCGAATGAATTACATCCCCGACATGTTCGCTCATCTTGAGAATGCCAAAGGATGGGTTGAACTCATTGATAATCTGACTAAAGAATAGGTTCAATGGATGTCCGAGTGGTTTCTGACAGAGGAGTTCATCGCCCGGTCCAGAGATGCACCTTTCCTGATACTGATTGGTCTTAGGGGAATATACCCTTACGTCCCTCTTCGGGTTATGAGGCAAGCAGGTAGGAAGCAAGTCATACCCAGGGTCGACAAGATGAGCCATTTTCGAGCTGACTTCCAAAATGATGATAGTCCCCTCAAGTGCCAAGCCCAGCACATGTGGAACTACAAGATCATAATGGAGAAAGACATCATCGAGCCAGAAAGATATCATCCCGGTTGTACCCCTTTCTATTCTGTTTGGTTGGAAGACAATTGGGATGGTGTGGGCCAGCCAGGGTTCGTTCGAGGTCACAGAATTATAGATGAAAAGGCCGAGGCGCAATTCAAGTACAACCAGCTGCGCAAAAGGATCCGTGACTGCGAGAGCGAACACCGGGAGATACAAGAATCCAACCAGAAGCTGATCGAGGAATGGAAAGACATGGCTATCAGTGCCAACAAAAGGCTAGGATATTTGGAGCGAGGCATAGTAGATCTAGAGAGAAAATTTCTCAAAAGGGTTGAAGACAGTCAAAAGGCTGAAGGGACCGAAGGCGGACATCTAGCCAGAGCATACCTACTGCTGGGACTTTGCGAATTGGGGAAGTTGTTCGACGGAGCCAAGGATGTCGGATCTGGGGAAGGTCCTTCTGGGACCAAATAGATAGAAATTTACTTTTTCACCTTATGAATGTAATAAGGCCACTGGCCATTAATGACTTTTATTTCTTATTTAGTGTCATTTTGGGATTCGCCTATTTTTATCAATAAAATGAGGCATTTATCATTCTAAGTTCTCCAAATCAATTTGTCGCTAGGCCTACCTCGGGAACAAATAGGTTCCCAAATTAGGACATGCTTTACATTCCCGCACTATGTGTTTAAATATTGCAATACTTTTTATAATCCTCATTAACTTGATTACCTTTTATTTTATTTTCATTTTTATTATTCTCCTCCCTAAAGGTTAGTTCGTGCACTCTGCATCATCTTATTACACGAGATCCAGGGGCCCTCCATCCACTCCTCATCTTAGTCCTGTTAAAAGCAAGAACAAAGGCAAGATGGAAGATTTGAACAACATCAGAAAAGAGAACACAGCAGAATGGGTAGAGGCCACGGATGACCATGGTATTCGGGTTCGTAATGAGAATGTGTCACAACTTGAACAGAAATTACTGAAGCTCTAGGAAGAGCTCGATCAGGTTCGGAATCTGGCAAACCTGTCATTTTCCCTCAGCACCCTAGATACCAACTTCCCTAATGTTCAAAACCCTACATCTCCTCAAGATATCCCAAAACAACATAATTATCCAGCTCCTCATCATCACACTGCTCCACCAAAGAACCAATGTAACACCTTCCATACCCCAAACAACACTCCACTACTCATCCCAGAACCTCAAAACTCAGCAAACGATCATTTCCATGCCCATACACTAGGCCGCCATAACAATTCCATCTACGTGGAGACCCATGCCACACTCCACCCAACCTATACCTTGCACATCTGATTCTAATGAAAAGGATCTGCTCATCAGGAACTTAACCGAGGAACTTAAAAAACTAACCAGCCGGATTTAGGGCATTAAGGGAAGCAAAGGAATCGAGGGGCTGAACTATGAGCATCTTTGCATACAGCCTGATATCGAACTGCCTGAGGGGTACAAACCTCCTAAGTTTGAAATGTTTGATGGTACAGGTGATCCTAGGGTCCATCAGAGGACATATTGTGACAAGCTGGTTGGAGTAGGAAAAGATGAAACGATCCGCATGAAACTGTTCATGAGGAGTTTGAAAGGAGATGTGTTATCTTGGTACATCAGCCAAGATCCCAAGAAGTGGTCAAGCTGGGTAGGTATGGCATCTGACTTTATGGACAGGTTCAAGTTTAATATAGAGAACGCGCCAGATGTGTTCTATATCCAGAATCTAAAGAAGAAGCCCACGGAGACATTTCGCGAGTGTGCTAGCTGGAGGTCCGAAGCTGCTAAGGTTAGGCCTTCCTTAGAAAAAGGAGAAACTGAACAAGTTCTTTGTCCGAGCTTAGGACCCACAATACTATGAACGACTAATGATGATTGAGAACCATAAGTTTTCCGACATTATCAAACTGTGTGAAAGAATTGAACAAGGTATTAAAAGTAGTATAGTTACAAACTTCGAGGCCTTACAAGCTACAAATAAGGCTTTACAGTCCGGTGGTGTGTCCAAGAAAAGGGACATAGGGGCCGTGATGGTTGCACAAAGGACCAAGTCTCTGCTTAAATACCAAGCCTACCCAACACCTCCACTCACATACCAGCTAACCCCAAATTACCAAGCACCCTCATACCAAGATCCACCACCAACTTATCAGCCTTCTCCACCTCCTACATACAAACCTACCTCACCCAGATACTCCCAACCCGCTCATGTCTACCAAACTTACAATGCTCAACCATCCCATTATCAATCACCCCCAACACACTAAAGTTTCCCTAGACCCTGACCTAATTTTTATCGCAGACCTCCAAAATAATATACAGCCATCGCTAAACCCATCAACTAGTTGTATGATAGGCTCAAAGCTGTTGGTTACGTCACCCCTATCCCGGCTACAACCCCTGAGAATCCTTCTCTATGGGTTAACCCAAACAAGTCATGTACATACCACTCCGGCATGAAAGGGCACACCATCGATGAATGCCTCTCCTTGAAAGACAAGATACAGTCGCTGATTGATAACAAAGTCATTGTGGCAAAGGAAGCCATTCCAAATGTCCGTAACAACCTTCTGCCGGACCATAAGGGTTGAGGTATTCACATGATTAAAGTAGAAGATGACTAGGAGAAGGCGATGACCTAAAGAAGCCAACAGTTACTCTCAATCCGATCATAGTCCAGATCCAACCATCTGAGGACGCTGAGGTAAATATGTCTATACCTCTTGAGTTTGAAGCAGCGCCATCTACAAAGGCACCAGCACCAATTGAGGTTGAATTCACATCTCTGGCTAATGCACCTGTACCATTTGAGGTTGCAGTCTTGCCACCCAAGGCACATATTCCGTTCAAAGTTAGGATAGCCGCACCAATCCCAGTGGTGATGTCAACCATGCCACCATTCTATACAAATATCGTACCCTGGGATTATACAGCCGAGGCAAAAAGGAAACACAAGGTTAGAATTGAAGAAATTATCGCAACACAGGGTACAACAAGAACTGGTAGAGTCTATACCCTTGAACATCTAGCTGAATCAAACAAGCAGGCCTCCAATCAGCCACCCCTCATTGAGACAGGTTCGGACGGTCTTTGGAAGAAAATATAGGCCAAGGAATATTCGGTCATCGACCAGTTAAACAAGACGCCGGCACAAATATCCATCCTCTCTTTGCTGCAAAATTCTAAGACATACAAGAATGCTTTGTTGAAGGTGCTGATTGAAGCGTACATACCAAGTAACATCACTGGCGGGGAAATAGCTAATATGGTAGGACAAGTGTGCGAAAGCCATAAAATCATCTTTTATGAGGACGAGCTGCCACCTGAAGGGCAAGGTTACAACAAAGCACTACACATCACCGTGCAATGCAAAGATTATTTCATTACCAGAATCCTGATTGATGGAGGTTCTAGTCTTAACATATGTCTATTGGTAGCACTCAAGAAGTTGGGTAAAGGGTTACATGAGATAAAGATGGAGCAATCAATGTGAAAGATTTTGATGGTTCTTAGAGGTCTACCATCAGTGAGATTAGTCTATGTCTGCAAATGGGTCCGACCTAGTTCGAGGTTGATTTCCAATTAATAGATGTACCAGCGTCTTACAACTTGCTGTCGGGACGGCCATGGATTCATGCTGTTGGGGCCATAGCATCAACATTGTATCAGGTAGTAAAATTTGAATGAAATCACCAGGAAGTGATCATTTGTCGACGCCCCCTTTTTCCAAAAATAGGGTTCAGAATCGGGTATACGACATTCGGGAGGACAACTCTGTTCCCTTGCGAGAATTGGGTTTTTTGAGTTTGAAGAGTCGCCACCTAATGATTATAGTGCATTAGGACACTTTTAAGAAAGAATTGAGATGAAGAACCAGAGTTTGGGTAAGGGCTAGAAATTATCTCGAGGGGAAGGTGTTAGGCACCCCTCAAGATCCACTAGTGTGGTCCCGACTATGTTACAATTGTGATTTTAAGCAATGAAGAAGACAAGTAGAAAATAAAAAAGAGGGTTTTCACATAGTATTGCAAACAAGTTTAAGAGTTTAAAAAAAATAGGAGTAGAAAATACAGGAAGTTGGTTTGAAAGAAAACTTAAAAAAAACAAGTAAAAAAAGGGAAAAGGGGGTCCTAGGTTTTTAAATAATATGGATCACATCAATGCAATATCCAGACATCACTCCTCAGAAAAGGGGTCGCACGTGATATTAGCGCACCTATCATCATATCTATATTCTACCCTTCCCATCTCGTTAAGGTATTCAAAGCGCGGAATGTCTCGTTATTTATTGCATGCTAGTACCCGTCCCGATCCTATCAGTCCCAAAGGCATTTGGGACTACTAATCCTAAAAGGGAAAGGGATTTGGGGATTTTGAGAGTTTTCAAAGGACAAAATACTAAGGCGTAAATCAAAACACATAATTCAAGTAAAGGGTAATTCAAATAGGCAAGTAGGGCTCAAGTAAGCCTCCTTAAATCAGATAAAGCCATAGAGTTTAGCATGTCTTGCACGTACTGGCTTGGTCTTAAATTAAATTAAAGCGATAAGCGGACTGGTTCAACATATATTTTTAGACAGGAAGTCTGCATTAGGCTCACTCGAATGCAGTTGTCTAAGACTGATCCAGTTGATTAATTAACCCTTTGTGTATGTGTTGGATAGAACTACTGATCTTAAAACACAAACTGATTATAAAGAAAAATTACAGAGTAAAAAATAGGTTTCATAAAAGGGTATCGGTTTGTTACAACTATGGATTAACAACTAAAACAACGAGTTTCAGGAGGCAGACTGGTTAGGAAAAAGAGAGGCCAATTTTTAATAAAAGAACTGAATTACAGACTGATTAGAAGAGATTTATCAGATAAGTATAAAGAAATGACTTTAGGCCAATTTGAAAAATGTTTACCAGAGTTAACGAGAGTAAGTTTCAGAAAGAATACACTGATTTGATTGTGAGAAAAAGTTTTAAGAGTTCAGAAAGGGTGCAGGAAGTTGCTTGTTTTAGTAAAATCGATACTGTTTAAAACAAGTAAGACGATTCTGGTTCGAAATCCTTATAGGCATGCTTTCTATACGTTACTGCTTCTTGATACCTTTTACAACACTAATAGAAGCCTTATAAACAATGATATCTATATGCCATTTTATTATTAAACCTAATTGTTTACCTAATGACATTATTATATGCAAAAATGCAAACCCCTATAGGCATGGTGTCTATATGCTTAGTTGCAGAAATCAGAGGTTAAATCTTATAGGCATGTTTTCTACCCTTTGTGCATAAAAGTAACCCCTCTCCCTTTTTCACTAAATCCCCATGAGTTACAGACCAGTAAAACAAACTAAAATTAAAATGTACATCAGAAATTATCAGCTGCATCCAAGGAACCTATTTCAGACTTAGTGTCTAGCAATATGAGATTGAACCACTTCCGAGATCAAGATTTCCAAAGCCATCTCTTATCTAGGGTGTTTCAGAGATACAAGGAGTTTCAGGAACCCTAGGCAGTGCTTACACCCAAGATATTAATCAGAATGAGTTATAGTGCAGTGTGGAAGAGCCAGCCCTCNGACCAAGCCTGTTCAGCAAGAAAATAAGAGCACAGACCTATTGGAGGTCAGACTATGGTCTGGACAGTGATTAGGATACTGCCAGACCAAGGTCTCAAGCTCAGGATACATATAAAGGGGAAGGGGAATGGGAATTGAAAGAGTTTAGGACTCAGGGAGTCCAGTCCATATACATGAACAACAATGTCAAGTGTTGTCATGTTTTCTGAACCATAACTCAACATACAAAAGGACTAGGGATAGGGATTCATGTAAGCACAGAGATAAGTAAGTAAAATTACAGCATAGGAACA
>MU675431.1:115517-147681 GCA_026770625.1 Nicotiana glauca
AATAGTAAATAAAGAATACGGTAAAAAGGCAAAAGGAATGAGATTACATTATTCAGATCCAGTAGATATGTTATGACTCCAAAATATTATTAAAGCACGATATCGAGAGAGGTAGTAAGACACTAGATGTTATTGATAAATAATTGTGAATTAACATTTGATACATTAGAAGCCAGTGCAAAAGGTAAGTTAAGACAAAAGGCAAACACAAGAGAGGTTACGTAGGATATAAATATGAGTATGGACCGACGATTAGTTAGTAGTTGATTCAGGAAGAGCTTAGTTATGGCTAGACAAGAGGTCTCAGATAAATCAGTAGATCATGCCAGATAAACGTAGTGAAACTCAGGATAGGAAATTCAGTCTCACAAATACGACATCGTAATCATTGAGAATTTTTTAGATAGGATTTAAGGTAATAGAAGGCATAATATAAGTGTTATGGAAATAAAAGAGAGTGCCATTAGGAAGGCAATGAAAATTCCAATTTAGAAGCAACCCTCCAAGCACAAGGGCGTGGAGGTAAGTATCTGAGGATAATGATTGGCGGGTAAGAACATCAGAAATTCCGTGGGGGTATACAATATAATAAGCTCACATCTTTACAAGAGTCAGGGTGTCTACCCTAAGCATTGCAATGAAAGACTAGCTGAGAAAATAAGGAAGAAGGGTTCAAGCTACGCATAGTGATCTAAAGAATGATCTTATAACAACAGTGTATACACTCCATAAGAAAGCGGCACCTATCGTGGCTAAAGGATTGGAAAAAAGTAATATTCGAGATCACATGATTTGCACAAAATTCAAATAGGTGTGGGCACTAAGATAAGCCAAGTACTCATGTAACAAGTGGCAGAACAACCAGGAAAAGTAATTGCATAGTTTCTTAAAAAAGCTAAGAAGGCGCAAATGCAATTATCCAATCAATGACCCATAGTTAGTTACATTATGAATGCACTTAGGGTTTTAGAGTATTATCCATGCAGCATAGATATTGACAATCCTACAGCTATAGGAGTCTCCGATATAAGTTAAAAGAAAGAATTGAGTCCACCTCACAGAAAAAGGCTTGAATTGTAGAAGATTATATTATGGTTGTTTCATAGCATCCACCAAAGGTGAAAGTAATAACTAATACCCTGAGTTGTAGATTGGAAGATTGCTTAAGCGTACTTAAAGGTTGAGAGAGAAGAGGAAACTAAAGAGTTACATCAGGTAACTGAATCAGGACTCTTATTATTAGACCTAGATAAATATAGAAATCATAATTCAAAACACTGCAAAATCACTCTCAATATTAGAGGTACAGGAGCGAAAGTACAACAACCATATTCTATAACGGCTCCACGACAAAGCCAGTTAGAAAAGTGCTAGCCTCATTAGGAGTAAGTATGAAGCTCCCACTAGATTGTACATGCAACAAAGGTGCAAGTACTATAGTAGAGCTTTAAGGTGTGGATGTGAATTCCACCAATATGTAAGGGAGGTTATGAAAGCCATAGAATATACGGTGCGAGATTTAAAGGTAAGAAAGGTAAAGGTAAAGGAGCTATGAGATACTCAAGTGTAGAACATTGTGAATAGTCAAGACTTCACATAGAGGGCTAGAAGCACTGTAATTTTATATTAAGAAATTATAGTGTTGTCGTTAGTGGCAGATCTTCCAGCTTATGGTTTGCAAGTACAGAGAGCTCTGTTTAAGAGAGTAAAGAAGAGTTATAGACAATATGATGTCTCGCTTGAGGTTCCAGAATAACATAAGGAAATCTATTATGCTAGTAAGTTAAAAGAAGGTTATGAGTAGTATAAATAGCTATATGTAGGTCGCAAGCTAAAGTATGGTAGAGCGACGAGGCTTTAGGTAGACAAGAGTAAGGACAACAAAAGGGGAGTGAGAAGATGACGAGAATAGGTATGTCCTCGGGATTAAACCCATCACAAAAATAGAGTTGATGGTTTTCATAAGTTATAAAAAGCTCAGTATAGTATGAGTGAACTCAGAGGAGTTTAAGACTCGAATAATTTAGAAGAGATGGAATGCTTCCCTAGTTGTAGAATAAGGGTGTAATTGTGATAGATAATAGGATGACATTTAGGCCTTTGATTAGGTAATGATTCAAATAAAAGAGATTTCTAGAATTGTAAAGGATTACAATACACCCATAAGCTAAATCACATTGGGATGCTATGAAATATGGTTATTGAAATATAGTAGACCCTAAGTGGATCAGGAAAATAACTCTAGATGTTTCCCGATAAGACGTGAGCCCTAGTGACAATATATTCCATAAGAGGTTTCAAGTTATCAGTGGTAGATTGTAGATCAACATCAAGGTAAATCAACAATAGATGGATGAATGTCCCAAAGTGTGGGATGGGATCAGGTTGTAATTCTTAAGATGAATAGTAATGAGGAAGCATTAAGGGAATTAAATTTATACATATAGGATAAGTAGTGAGAGAGTAATCTAGAGTTGGGTAGCAAACCTTGGCAGTAATAAGTCAAAATAAGTGTTGTGGTATAGTATAAGCTACCAAGATACAGTAAAGTCATAAGCATAACTAACTAAGGTTATGAACAAGATATAGCAATAGTCGTAAGTTCGACAAAGTACCGAGTGAAAAACATTAGTATGCCTATAGATTCCCAGATGGACAGCTTGTCATAGTTTTGTATATGTTCATAAAGTAAGGCCTAGAGATTGGCTACGATCAGAAGGAAAAGGAGAGAATAGTCACATAGGCGCATATATAAGGACAGAGTCATATAGGCTACATGACATAAGATATGTGACGACCCAGAGGGTCATCACCCGTTTCCCCATTCGTTCCGCGCTTTCGAATCCTTGAAAACCTCATTTTTATTTTCATCAATTTGTGTGCGCAGTCAGGGCATGTAGCCGGAAGGCTTAAATATGAATTCTGTGTGAAAAATGATGAATTTTGATATTAATATGGTTAAAGTTGACTTCGGTCAACATTTTTGGTAAACGGACCCGGACCTGTGATTTGACGGTCCCGGAGGTCCGTAGAAAAATATGGGACTCGGGCGTATGCCCAGAATTGAATTCCGAGGTCCCAGGCCCGATGAATGAATTTTTCCATGAAATTGTTTTCTGAAAATATTTAAGGAAAATAAAAATGAAATTTGATCAAAAAGTGATGGTATCGGGCTCGTTTTTTGGTTACGACGCCCGGTACAAGTCTTAAATATGTGTTAAGTGCTATCTATAAAGTTTGGTTGAAAACGGACGTCATATGATGTGTTTCAGACTATAAGTTCCAAATTTGAAAGTTTATGAAACTTAGAAGAAAATCATGTGTTTTGAGGCTTGATTCTATGTATATGATGTTATTTTGGCGATTTGATCGCACGAGTAAGTCCATAGTATGTTTTTGAAGTTGTGTGTATGTTTGGTTTGGAGCCCCGAGGGCTCGGGTAAGTTTTGGATAGGCATCGGATTGCATTTCTCTTGTTTTAAAAATCTGGTATGAGGCTTCTGCAATTTTTGCAAATGCGAAGCCAGGGCTCGCAAATGCAGACGCCAGCTATCGCAAATGCGAAAGCTGGTTCGCAAATGCGAAACCATCCTAGGCAGGCCAATTTTTGCAAATGCGAACTTTTCTTCGCAAATGCGAAGAAGGGGAGTCTGGCTGATGATCGCAAATGCGACCAAATGTTCGCAAATGCAAACCTTCCCCAAATGGCCCAAGTTCGCAAATGCGAACCAAAGTATCGCAAATGTGAAGCCTAGAAAAATGCATAGTGTTCGCAAATGCGAACTAGGGTTCGCAATTCCCACATCCGCAGCCCTGCAATTTTCATACTTATACGATTTTTAAGCCTCATTTTTAATATCTCTCAAACCCAAACACCCATTGGCGATTTTTCAAGCACCCTTCCTCCTCCAATTCATTTGTAAGTTGATTTTCACTTAATTTCTTTAATCTTTAACATCATTTATCATGTTTTCATCTTGGAATCAAGGTTTTTCATGGGTAAAAATGGGGATTTTGGGTAGAACCTAGGTTTTCTTAAATTTGGTGATTTGGACCTCAATTTGAGGTTCGATTTCAAAAAAAATCATAGATATGAACACGTTGGGGAATGGGTAACCGAGTTTTGGTTCGAACCTCGGGTTTTGGCCACGTGGAACCAGGGGCATTTTGGGAATTTTTGTGGAAAACTTTGGGAAATTCATTTTCATGCATTCAAGTTGATTCAATTAGCACTTGTTGATACATTCAAGTAATTTGTGACTAGATTCGAGCGGTATTATGTTATATTCGAGGGGTAAAGCTATAATAGAGGCATGAGTGGATTGGTCTAACTTTAGCTTCAGGGAATAGGAGTAGAGTCTTATTTGCTAATTGCTATTTGTTGAGTACGGTGCATAGGCATGGTGACGAGTATCTATACACCGGTGTCAATCATGACCGTGAATCCTGAATTGCTAAATTATCGAATTCTAAATTGTTGTTTATGAGGACTTGGTTGGAAATCTTTAAACACTGAGCAGGTAATTGTTGAGGCTGAGCATTGATTTAAATATGATAAGTAGAAATTGAATAAGTTTGGTTATAGCTGGATCTCCCTTGCCGGGATAGTTTATTATAATATCTTGTTCCCTTGTCGGGATAGTTTATTATATTATCTTGTTCTCTTGCCGGGATTATTTTGTGTATTGTGTTGAGAGAAATGGGATCGTGTGGCACGCAGACCACTTATATATTATGAAATGTGAGCGAGTGGCACGTCTACCACGTGATATTATGAAATGGGAGCGAGTGGTACGCCTACCACGTGATATTATGAAATGGGAGCGAGTGGTACGCCTACCACGTGATATTATGAAATGGGAGCGAGTGGTACGCCTACCACGTGATATTATGAAATGTGATCGAGTGGTATGCCTACCACGTGATATTATGAAATGGCAGTAAGTGGTACGCCTACCACGTGATATTATGAAATAGGAGAGAGTGGTACGCCTACCACGTGATATTATGAAATGGGATCGAGTGGTACACCTACCACGTGATATTATGAAATGGGAGCGAGTGGTACACCTACCATGTGATATTATGAAATGGGATCAAGTGGTACGCCTAACATGTGATATTATAAAATGGGAGCGAGTGGTATGCCTACCACGTGATATTATGAAATGGAATCGAGTGGTACGCCTACCACGTGATATTATAAAATGGGAGCGAGTGGTACGCCTACCACGTGATATTGAGAAATGGGATCAAGTTGCACGCCTGCAACGAGAGGAGATTGAAATAAGTGAAAGTAGTTTGTTTTCCCTTATTCTATGTTAGAAGAAATTATATGTAGTTTCCTTGTTATTCTTGATATTCCGTTTTATCTGCTACCCTTTCAGCATGTTCCCCTCCCTTTATTAATTGTTTACTTTCTGCCATTACTTTGTTGCACTTGTATATATATATCTGCATAGGTTTATTTGGTAGTCTAGCCTAGCCTCGTCACTACTTCGCCGGGGTTAGGCCAGGCACTTACCGACACATGGGGTCGGTTGTGCTGATGCTACACTCTGTGCATCTTTTTGCACAGATCCAGGAGCAGCTTTTGGGCCACAGCAGTAGCATACTGAGCAGGAGCTGACTTCAGTCCAGGGACTTACGAGGTAGCCTAGCTGGCATTCGTAGGATGAAGTCCCTTTCCATATTTTCTGTTTGTTTTCATTGTACCGAGGCAGACACTGAGTATTTTCTATTTAGACTTGTTTGTACCACTCTTTAGTGGTTCGTGAGATAGCGACTCTAGTCTTGGGTAGTGAAATATTAGACTTCCGCATTTTGGGTTTGCAGTTAATTATGTTTTAACAGACTTCAGCTTTATTTAAAGATTCGTTCTCTTATTATTGTTGCGTTGTTATCCGAATATGTTTAATGTTTGGCTTGCCTAGCTCCGATTGTAGGCGCCATCACGACTCCCGAATGGTGGGAAATTTGGTTCGTGACAAGTTGGTATCAGAGCTCTAGGTTGCATAGGTCTCGCTACTCACGGACAAACTTGGTAGAGTTTGAGGGACCGGTACGGAGACGTCCGTATTTATCCCCCAGAGGCTACGGAGTTAGGAAAAGTTTCACATTTGTTCTTTCTTGTCCTGCTGTTCTATTTCTCAAGTACCGACTGAATTCCTATTCTGTTCCTCCGCAGATGGTGAGAACACGTGCTTTCTCTTCTACCGTGCAGCAGCTCGAGCCCCCAGCAGCAGCTCCAGTGGCGGAGCCTCAAGTTTATTTGGAGGAGGAGGTGCCAGCCCCAGCAGTCCCGGTAGGCCCAGCTCAGGTCACAGAGGGGTTCATTGCCATCTCAGTTCTTCAGGATTCTCTAGTCCGATTGGTCGGCTTCACGGATAGTGCCATTTAAGTGGGTTTGCTTCCAGGAGTTCAGCCAGCGGTGGCAGATCAGTCGGGTACAGTGGCTCATGCCGGGAGTGAGATCACTTTTCAGGGGGCGGCCAATGTGGGCAATAGAGTTGAGGTAGTCCTGCCACCGCGAGGCAGTCATAGGTCGGATAAGAGGCCCCATCACGCAGGCAGATTCAGTGGTACCTCGTCAGGAGGTAGAGGTTGTTATGGTAGAGGCCATCCTCCCAGGCCTTTTCAGTCAGCTCTCCAGGTCACTCATGGTACTTCAGGTGGTCATTCAGGTCGACAGGGTCAGTCTCAGTTCCCTCACCTGCAGCGTTCGTGTAGGTGTTATGAGTGTGGTGGGTATGGTCACAACATGAGGGTTTGCCCGAGGTTAAGGGGTGCTCAGTCGTAACAGACGAGATCTTGCCATGCTTGTGGTGATCCGAGGCAAATTGTCAGATATTTCCCTCGAGTTTCTGGCAGCTTCCAGCATCAGAGTTCTCGTGCTATGATTCAGGCACTAGATGTTCCACAGCCTGCCCAGCCAGCTAGAGGCGGTGGCAGAGGTGTTAGAGGTGGAGGTAGAGGTCTTAGAGGTGGAGTTCAGGTCGCATGAGATAGGCCAGAGGCTGAGTCTTCAGGTGTAGACATTACAGGTACCATTCTGATTTGTATTAGAGATACTTCAGAGCTATTTTACCCTTGGTCTACGTATTCGTATGTGTCATCCTATTTTGCACCCTACCTGGCTATGCCCAGTGATGCTTTGGGTATCCCTGTTTATGTAACTACACCAGTGGGTGATTCCATAGTGGCCGACTGAGTCCATCGTTCATGTGTGGTTGTGTTTGAGGGTCTTGAGACCCGTTTTGATTTATTGCTTTTAGACATGGTGGATTTTGATGTTATATTGGGGATGGATTGGTTGTCCCCGTATAAAGCTATCTTGGATTGTCACGCCAAGACCGTGACTTTGGCTTTGCCAGATTTGCCCCGATTGGAGTGGAGAGAAGGGCTTTTTAGCTTATTTGGCATATGTTCATGATTCCAGGACAGAGGTCCCTTCTATTGACTATGTTCCTATTGTTCGAGAGTTCTCCGAGGTTTTCCCTTCAGACCTGCCAGGTACGCCGCCCGATAGGGATATTGATTTCTGTATTGATCTAGCCCCAGGCACGCATCCCATTTCTATTCTACCGTATCGCATGGCCCCGTCAGAGTTGAAGGAGTTAAAGGACCAGTTGGAAGATTTACTAGAGAGGGGTTTTATCAGGCCTAGTGTTTCTCTTTGGGGCGCGCCGGTGCTATTTGTGAAGAAAAAGGATGGATCGATGAGGAAGTGCATTGATTACCGGCAATTGAACAAGGTGACAATAAAGAACAAGTATCCACTACTGAGTATTGATGATTTTTTTGACCAACTTCAAGGTGCGAAGGTGTTTTCCAAGATAGACTTGAGATCCGACTACCATCAGCTGAGGATTAGGGCGTCTGAAGTCCCTAAGACAACATTTCGCACTCGGTATGGGCATTATGAGTTTTTGGTCATGTCATTTGGGTTGACCAATGCCCCAGCAGCATTTATGGAGTTGATGAACCGAGTATTCAGGCCTTATCTAGATTTGTTCGTGATAGTCTTTATTGATGATATTTTGGTGTAGTCCCGCAGCCAGGAAGAGCACGAGCAGCACCTCAGAGTGGTTCCTCAGACTCTGAAGGATAGTCAGTTGTATGCTATGTTCTTGAAGTGCGAGTTATGGTTAAGTTCGGTCGTATTTCTGGGTCATATTGTATCAGCGGAGGGTATTCAGGTGGACCCGAAAAAGATTGAGGCAGTCAAGAATTGGCCTCGACCAGCTTCACCGACTGAGATTCAGAGTTTCTTGGGGTTGGCAGGTTATTACCGCCGGTTCGTAGAGGGATTTTCATCTATAGCAGCCCCGATGACCAGATTGACCCAGAAGGGTGCCCAGTTCAAGTGGTCAGACGAGTGTGAGGAGAGCTTTCAGAAGCTCAAGACATCTCTGACTACGGCACCGATACTGGTTTTTCACAGAGGTTCAGGGCCTTATAAAGTTTATTGTGATGCTTCCCGTAATGGGCTTGGTGTAGTGTTGATGCAGGATAGTAGGGTCATTGCTTATGCTTCGAGGCAATTCAAGATCCACGAGAAGAACAATCCGGTCCATGATTTAGAGTTGGCAGCCATTGTTCATGCTTTGAAGATTTGGAGGCATTATCTATATGGTGTGACGTGTGAGGTGTACACGGATCACAAGAGCCTTTAGTACTTTTTCAAGAAAAAGGAGTTGAATTTGAGGCAGATGAGGTGGTTGGAGTTGTTTAAAGATTATGATGTTACTATTTTGTACCACCTGGGGAGAGCCAATGTGGTGGCCGATGCATTGAGTAGGAAGTCCGCCAGCATGGGTAGTCTTGCTTATGTTCTGGTCAGCTAGAGACCGCTTGCTTTGGATATTCAGGCTTTGGCCAATCGGCTTGTGAGATTGGACATTTCTGAGCCTAGCAGTGTGTTAACTTGCACGGTCGCTCGTTCTTCATTATTGGAGCGTATCCGTGATCGGCAGTTTGATGATCCCCATTTGTGTGTCCTGAGAGTCACGGTGCAGCGTGGAGGTGCCACAAAGGTGACTTTGGATGATGATGGTGTTTTGAGATTGCAGGGGCGAGTTTGTGCGCCCAATGTCGATGTGATTTGAGAGTTGATCTTAGCGGAGGCCCATAGTTCACGGTATTCTATTCACCCGGGTGTCGCGAAGATGTACCAGGACTTGTAGCAGCATTATTGGTAGCGTAGGATGAAAAAAGATATTGTTGCATATGTGGCTAGGTGTTTGAATTGTCAGCAGGTAAAGTATGAGCATTAGAGGCCTGGTTATTTGTTTCAGAGGATTGAGCTTCCCGAGTGGAAGTGGGAGAGGATTACCCTGGATTTCGTTACTGGACTTCCGATGACTAGGAAGAAGTTTGATGCTATTTAGGTCATTGCTGATAGGCTGACTAAGTCAGCGTATTTTACTCCTGTTGCAGCCACTTATACATCAGAGAGGTTAGCTGAGATCTACATCCGGGAAATTGTTCGCCTTCAGAGGATGCCGGCACCTATCATTTCGGACTGGGGTACGCAGTTTACCTCGCGCTTCTGGAGAGCAGTACAGTAGGAGTTAGGCACCCAGGTTCAGTTGAGCACAACATTCCATCCTTAGACGGATGACCAATCCGAGAGGACTATTCAGATATTGGAGGATATGCTTCGAGCCCGCATCATTGATTTTGGAGGCTCGTGGGACAAGTTTTTTCCTTTAGCAAAGTTCGCCTACAACAACAGCTACCAGTCCAGCATTCAGAAGGCTCCTTATGAGGCGTTGTATGGTAGGTGATGTCGGTCTCCAGTCGGATGGTTTGAGCCGGGAGAGGCTCGGTTATTGGGTATAGATTTATTCCAAGAGGCCTTGGATAAGTTCAAGATCATTCAGGACAGGCTTCGTTCGGCTCAGTCGCGGCAAAAGAGTTATGCGGATCGCAAGGTCCGAGATGTAACTTTTATGGTTGGTGAGCGAGTATTGCTCCGTGTATCGCCTATGAAGGGCGTGATGAGATTTGGGAAGAAGGGCAAGCTTAGCCCAAGGTTCATTGGCCCATTTGAGATTCTTGATCGTGTGGGAAAGGTGGCTCACAGATTTGCCTTGCCACCTAGCTTGTCAGCCGTGCATCCAGTGTTTCATGTGTCTATGCTTCAGCGGTATCACGCCGATTCTACCCACGTGTTAGATTTCAGCACTGTCCAGTTGGACAAGGATCTGTCCTACGAGGAGGAGCCGGTAGCTATTCTAGACCGGCAGGTTTGACAGTTGAGGTCGAAGAGTTTTCCTTCAGTGCGTGTCCAGTGGAGAGGTCAACCTCCTGAGGCATCGACCTGGGAGTCCGAGTCCGATATGCGGGGCCGTTATCCTCATCCATTTCCTGACTCAGGTACTTCTTTCTTTTGTCCGTTCGAGGACGAACAGTTGTTTTAGAGGTGGAGGATGTGATGACCCGTTCCCCATTCGTTCCGTGTTTTCGAGGCCTTGAAAACCTCACTTTTATTTGCCTCGATTTGCGTGTGCAGTCCGAGCGTGTAGCCGGAAGGCTTAAATATGTATTCTGTGTGAAAATTATGAATTTTGATATTAATATGGTTAAAGTTGACTTCAGTCAACATTTTTGGTAAACGGACTCGGACCTGTGATTTGACGGTCCCGGAGGGTCCGTAGAAAAATATGGGACTTGGGGGTATGCCCAGAATTGAATTCCGAGGTCCTAGGCCCGATGAATGAATTTTTCCATGAAATTGTTTTTTGAAAATGTTTAAGGAAAATAAAAATGAAATTTGATCAAAAAGTGATGGTATCGGGCTTGCATTTTGGTTACGACGTCTGGTACAAGTCTTAAATTTGTGTTAAGCGCTATCTGTAAAGTTTGGTTGAAAACGGACGTCGTATGACGTGTTTCGGACTATAAGTTCCAAATTTGAAAGTTTATGAAACTTAGAAGAAAATCATGTGTTTTGAGGCTTGATTCTATTTATATGATGTTATTTTGGCGATTTGATCGCACGCGTAAGTCCGTAGGATGTTTTTGAGGTTGTGTGCATGTTTGGTTTGGAGTGAGTTTTGGATAGGCATCGGATTGTATTTCTCATGTTTTAAAAATCTGTTATGAGGCTTCTGCAATTTTCGCAAATGCGAAGCCAGGGCTCGCAAATGTGGATGCCAGCTATCGCAAATGCAAAAGCTGGTTCGCAAATGCGAAACCAGCCTAGGCAGGCCAATCTGGCTGATGATCGCAAATGCGACCAAATGTTCGCAAATGCGAACCATCCCCAAATGGCCCAAGTTCGCAAATGCGAACCAAAGTCTCCTAAATGCGAAGCCCCGCAAAATGCATAGTGTTCGCAAATGCGAACTAAGGTTCGCAATTCTCACATCCGCAGCCCTATAATTTTCATACTTATACAATTTTTAAGCCTCATTTTTCATATCTCTCAAACCCAAACACTCATTGGCGATTTTTCAAGAACCCTTCCTCCTCCAATCCATTTTTAAGTTGATTTTCACTTAATTTCTTCAATCTTTAACATCATTTATCATGTTTTCATCTTAAAATCAATGTTTTTCATAGGTGAAAATGGGGATTTTGGGTAGAACCTAGATTTTCTTAAAATTGGGTATTTTGACCTTAATTTGAGGTTTTGTTTTTAAAAGCAAATCATAGATATGAACTTGTGGGGGAATGGGTAACCGGGTTTTGGTTCGTACCTCAGGTTTTGACCATGTGGGCCCGGGGCGTTTTGGGAATTTTTGAGTAAAACTTTGGGAAATTCATTTTTATGCATTCAAGTTGATTCAATTAGCACTTGTTGATACATTCAAGTAATTTGTGACTAGATTCGAGCAGTATTGTGGTGAATTCGAGGGGTAAAGCTATACTAGAGGCTTGAGTGGATTTTTGGAGCAATTGAGGTAAGTGTTTAGTCTAACATTGGCTTGAGGGAATAGGAGTAGAGTCTTATTTTCTAATTGCTATTTGTCGAGTACGGTGTATAGGCGTGGTGACGAGTATCTATACACCAGTGTCATGCATGACCGTGAATCCTGAATTGCTAAATTATCGAATTCTAAATTGTTGTTTATGAGGACTTGGTTGGAAATCTTTAAAACACTGAGCAGGTAATTGTTGAGGCTGAGCATTGATTTAAATATGATAAGTAGAAATTGAATAAGTTTGGTTATAGCTGGATCTCCCTTGCCGGGATAGTTTATTATAATATCTTGTTCCCCTACCGGGGTAGTTTATTATATTATCTTATTCCCTTGCTGGGATTATTTTGTGTATTGTGTTGAAAGAAATGGGATCGTGTGGTATGCCGACCACTTATATTATAAAATGGGAGCGATTGGTACGCCTACCACGTGATATTATGAAATGGGAGAGATTCATATGCCTACCACGTGATATTATGAAATGGGATCGCGTGGTACGCCTACCACGTGATATTATGAAATGGGATCGAGTGGTACACCTAACACGTGATATTATGAAATGGGAGCGAGTGATACGCCTACCACATGATATTATGAAATGGGAGCGAGTGGTATGCCTACCACATGATATTATGAAATGGGATCGAGTGGTACGCCTACCACGTGATATTATGAAATGGGATCGAGTGGTACGCCTACCACGTGATATTATGAAATGGGAGCGAGTTGTATGCCTACCACGCGATATTAAGAAATGGGATCGAGTTGCACGCCTGCAACGAGAGGAGATTGAAACAAGTGAAAGTAGTTTGTTTTCCCTTATTATGTGTTAGAAGAAATCAGATGTAGTTTCCTTGTTATTCTTGATATTCCGTTTCATCTGCTACCCCTTTCAGCATGTTCCCCTCCCAGTATTAGTTGTTTACTTTCCGCCATTACTTTGTTGCACTTGTATATATATATCTGCACAGGTTTATTCGGTAGTCTGGTCTAGCCTCATCACTACTTCACCGGGGTTAGGCCTGGTACTTACTAGTACATGGGATCGGTTGTGCTGATGCTACACTCTGTGCATCTTTTTGCACAGATCTAGGAGCAGCTTTTGGGCCACAGCAGTAGCATACTGAGCGGGAGCTGACTTCAGTCCAGGGACTTACGAGGTAGCCTAGCTGGCGTTCGCAGGCCGAAGTCCCTTTCCATATTTTCTGTTTGGTTTCATTGTACCGAGGCAGACACTGTGTATTTTGTATTCAGACTCATTTGTAGCACTCTTTAGTGGTTCGTGAGGTAGCGACTCCAGTCTTGGGTAGTGAAATATTAGACTTCCACATTTTTGGTTTGCAGTTAATTATGTTTTAACAGACTTCCGCTTTATTTAAAGATTCGTTATCTTATTATTTTTGCGTTGTTATCTGAATATGTTTAATGTTTGTCGCGCCTAGCTCCGACAGTAGGCGCCATCACGACTCCCGAATGGTGGGTAATCCGGGTCGTGACAAGATAGCAATAATTACGAGATTAGAAGAATTCCAACAACAAGTCGTGGTGTGAGAAAGAGGCCTAAAGGAAGGAATGCTCTGGCCTTTGGATTTATTCACAAAATAGTTGCCTAGATGGCAAGAGAAGCATTGAAGTATTTGCAAGAGCTATAGGTTATGGGATTAATAAGGTCATCAGTCAACATTCGAGGATGAATGTTCCAAAGGGGGGAATGATATTACACCTCATATCATCAGGCGAAAGAGAATTCACAAGTCAATTGATGTAAGCTCAGAAATGAGAACATCTTTGAGAGTACATAAAGTAAGTTAATCATGTTACCTTGGAGATTAAAAATCTTTAATATCATGGATAATTAGTACCAAGAGGGTTGAAAGGCTAAGAAGCTAAACAAATTGAAGAAAATAAGTTTTGTCGAATGTCGACAAGTTGTGAATGTTATAACGTGTAATTTTGTGATAAAACTAGGGTGCTCAACAAGATAAGGAGGTTATTTTATGATTTATTTTAATCATACGATACTCGCATTTTATGTTTCAAGTCATGAAATTTGTGGAACAAAAGTTAGCAAAGGTCGTCACAAGTTACATTCATAAATGTGCTAAAAATGAGGTCAAATATAGATGCGATTTTCTCCCAATATACTCAGAACTAGCGGATATTACACCTATAAAAGAGAAAATCTATGAGTCTATTTTATAATGCATTACACCGTTTGTCAATACAACATCAGAGTAGAGAGATATATGCATTTCCGCGAGACCGCGCATACGGCTAGGTGACAAGTAGGTGTGTTACCTACTTGATTACATGAGAGTCCAGAAAGGGGCTATTTGTGAACTGCCAAAGTACCAATTTAAGAGCTTATCTCGTGTAATATAATACTCAATTATATAACACAATAACCATATCTAAGCCCCTGCAAACATCCTCCAAAAAATTGCCCGCATACCCTAATTGATTTTCTCTCCTTTTTAAGTTCTAGTTGAAGCTAAAACCTAGAGTTTGAAGAACCAAGATAGAAGATTAGTTATTCAAAAAATAAGGTATGTTTACTTTTCTCTTTCTTCCATTTTTTTCTGGTGGAGATGTATGGATAGTCGTTCTATAATTGTAAGAACTCACGAGATGGTGATTGGAAGTCGTGAGTTCGAGTTATTCGCTTGTAGCAGATTGTTTTGGGTTGCTGTTGGATTGTGTGGTTTGCTACTATTTTCTGGAGTTTTGGGGATTAATGGTGTGGAGAAACACCATAAAAATTCAGGGTGGAGGGCTGGTCATTCGTCGTAACATATTCGGGTTGTTTGACACTTCTACGATGGTCATTTTGGGTATGAAAAAGTTAGAGTGTGTTGGACTGTTTTGTAGTATTTTGTGGTGTATATAAGGTTAGAAAATAATGTATATATGTTGATATTATTGTTTTCTTACGTTTTTGATGTTATCTTGAATTTGGAGGAAGTAAGGATTATAGGGGAGATGCTCCCCCTTTTATACAAAATAAACTTGTCGTTCGTTGTGTGATAGTTGAACCTTTCAAAAGCTAATGATAGTATTACTATCATTGTTGTTTATTAAGGTGCGAAGAGCTGAGTTCAACTAGGTTATTGGAACGATTTTGATAATGCATTTTAAGTCTAAACCTTTCCTTCATTTTGGCATTGTCCGGGTTTCGATATTCATTGAGAACAACTCATTTCCTTTCGGGAATTGGGTACTTGAATTTAAAGAGTCACCACCTAAGGAATTAAGGTGCATTAGAGCACCTAAAGCAATTAACTCATAAACTGGTCTGCATTACTAGAAATTGGAGTAAGGGCTCGAAATAATTTTGAGCGGAAGGTGTTAGGCACCCCTCGCGGTCCACGACGGTGGGTCCCAGCCGAACTCAAATTATGTGAATTAGTCTTATAAAAAAATAAAGCAAAGTAGACAAATTGATATTACATTTAAAAATAAAGGGGTAAAAAGGGGTCCTAAGTTTTTTAGCCAACAGGATCACGCTGGGTACTGGCCGAACTCAAATTATGTAAATTAGTCTTATAAATAGATAAATCAAAGTAGACAAATTGATATTACATTTAAAAGCAAAGGGTTAAAAGGGGGTCCTAGGTTTTTTAGCCTAAAGGATCACATCTGTACAATACGCGGTAAACCTTTCTAAACTAGAGTGGTTACACGTAGCATTACCGTACATGTCATCATATCCTTTTACTACCCATTTACCCTCCCCTTAGTGGTTATATAAGCACTTTTAATTGAACGAACTCTATGCGTGCATTATCTGTCCCTTCCTTGTGGCCTGGAAGGTATTTAGCACCTCTAATTTTGGCAGTTCTAGACTTTCCTAAGGTATTTAAAGGAGAAAAATCTAGGTGACAATCAAAACAATTAGGACTGTCAAGTAAAGAACAATTAAAGGGGCTTACGTTTACCTCTACAAATAAGCAAACAACAACACCTCTCAAACAACGAGATTTCAGACATTTCCAAAGTTCCTAGAGCACGATATCTAGGTGAGTAAATATAATGTATGTGGCATCGTGTTAAAGCAAGGTAATAGAGACCCAATCTGTTTGCCTACTGATTTTAAGATTTGTTGAATCTCGGTAGTTCACAAATAATAAAAGCATAATTTTACAGTTTGCAGGATTTTAGTCGCCCTACAGGCTTGGCTTTCAGCCGACTAGACAAGCAATGAACACAAGTAGCAGAGAGAGATGAGAGCAAAGTTTGTGTGTGAGTGTGTTTTTGAACTGCTATTCGTGCTTAAAGAAATACAAATGAGAGTTTATACAACACTTAGTGAGGTAGGCAAATAAGATAAAGAATAAATCAGAGTTTATAAACAGGGTAATCAGAATAAATCAATTAGTTAATTGGGGACTTAAGTCGATCAATTTCCATAGAAAAATCCGGAAAGGACCCCCTTAAATTGGGGGAATCGCTTAATGATTCAGATTGGGATTCAATTAAGGCAAAAAAAAAAAAACAAATCAATCATATACCATATGGGAGTCAATTAGATCCCTAAATCAGACTTAGATTTTAATTGAGGCAAGCAGACTAATTAAAGTCACAAATAAGGAAAATTGGTAAATCTGCCAATCCCTCTATGGCCCGATACTTTCCCCTAACAAACTCTTGAGAAATCTCTCCCGAATTCAATGTTGGGGTCATTCCCTCCTTACTACTTCAACTCATGGATTATGGAATCAAAATTACATGTATTGGGAATAAAACATAGCAAGGAAATTAGCTCACTATCTTGAGCTCTGTTGCACGATCTAGAGTATCAAAGAAGGGTGGAATTCCTAAATGTCCAAATAGCCTCAAACTTATCGATTTTGTCGACAACACACCGATAAAAAGGACTCTAATAGACACAGCTCCGAGACATCCTAGGACACTTTAAAACCTTAGGCTCTGATACCAAGTTTATCACTCCCCAAAATTCGAGGAGCGAGACCCGTGCTCAACCGAGTAAACCCGACTGCGTTCATTATACCCAAACTAATTCATGAATAAATAGGAGATGTACTCCATTAATCAAATTTTATAAACATGTCATTAACGATTTTCATTTCATTTTAATTAGCAACTTCATTCACAATTTTGAAGAAATTACAAGTTTTATACATCATTGCTAAACATCGATATTTCTATTTTAATTCCAATACCCGACACTACCCACAACCTGCCTACGGAGCCTCTAAATACAACTGAAGAATAATATGGAAATGCTGGCAACAAGGCTCAGGCTATACCTCAAATACAAAGTACATGATTGATAGATAAAACAGGACCCCGAAATGAAGTGGGGCTCACCAAGACAGCTGAAAGGATGATGCAGCACTAGCTGCGACCAACAATGCATGCTATAGAAATACATGCATCCCTTTAAAGACGTAGCGCTCCCGGCAAAAGGGATGTTAGTGCCATCGAATAGCACTAGTATGTATAACTAAACACCATCTAGTTAGAAAGAACTACATAGAAGAACAAAGAAATCATAAGGATTCAAAAAAAAGCTTTAAACAATCAGCACATCATTAAATAAGAGGAATCATATAGCTTTCACATAATTTCCATACTTCTAGGTTGGGATATTTCAAAACTTTTCATCATTGTTCACAATAATTCACAATGTCACTATTCATAATACGATTGTTCACAATGTGTACATTATAACCAACTCCCAATTTCAATCACAATTTCTATGCCAATATGTATACATATTCCACCGTAAATCTTAGCACGAAGTCTGATCTCGGCCCGATCGGCTAGGCCGTCTTATTTGAGACGTGTACCTCAATTACAAATTCATTGTCACTTTCATATCTCAATATCAACATAATACCACCATATGTGCAGTTGGCATCCGATCACGGCCCGATCAGCTAGGCTGTCTTACCAAGACATTTTCCCTTTTCCATCAATCATCTCATTTCAATATTTATTTCACATATCAATTCATCGGTACTTTGGGCCACAATCTTTACATCATATTTGGCACTTGGTCACATTTCATATTTTGAGTTCTTTACGTACAAAAATAAGGAAATTGCAAGTATAACTCCAAAGATTTAAACAACCACAACATTATCAATATAAAAGAATCATACAATTTTCACATCATGTTTTCATAGCCTTTAGTTTGGGGCATTTCACACTATTCATCATTTGTTCACAATACCACCGCTTTCTTGAGCGGAGTCCGATCTCGACTCGATCGGCCAGGTGGCCTCATTTGAGACATATACTTCAATCACAATCTCATTTTCCCTTTTTTTAGAATTCATTCACAATACCACCGCTATCTTGAACGGAGTCCGATCTCGGCCCGATCGGCTAGGCCGCCTTACCAAGGCATTGTTCCCTTCTCATTAGTTAATTTTTTTTCACGTATATCATTTTATAGGCACTTTGGGCCACAACCTATCACATAATTTATGGCACTAGGACACATTTCACATCATTCCCAATTCCAACCTAAGCTTTTCAATTTAGGATAATAGGTGCAAAAAAGAGCAATTTAAATTGTAAGCATAGATAATACTTCATAGATGGCACAACATGTGCAACTTAAATCTCAATTTAAGGTCTAAGTATTTCAATACATAATCCATATTTAAAAGTACAAGAGGGGTGGGGGGGGTGAATTGTCAATAATTAAAATTAATCGTTACTGAGTTGACTTAAAACTTTAGTAGTCGACTGAATATGGCAATACAGATATAATAGTTTGAGGTAACATGGAGAAAGTAAATGTAGAAATTAAAGACACCAAGAATTTTATACTAGTTCGGATTCAATATGAATCCTAATCCAGTCCCCTTGGGTTGCAAGGGATATCTCTTCAACAAAATGAGTTTTCTTTCGACTATAGGTATGATGTGTATCGCTCAGATTCTCCAACACTCGTTTGATACAATGCCTCACTAGTGGTATGCCCTCTTTGTATCCCTGACTTATTACATAGTAGATCTATGTAGGCTACTGTGCTTGTTTGCAGTAGAATGAAGAGAGTTATTTTGGTTCGATCAAAGTATGTCTAAGGATGGTGTTACACAGTAAATTTATACAAAGGAGAATGGTGAAGGCTTGTCAACCCAAGGGTTTTTATCCTTGGAAAGAATTGATTCTTTCTAAGAATAAGGTACTATTTGTTGCTTCTCATGATATCTTTTTCTTCGGCAGATAATGGAGTCAACATGATTTCTCCTTGTTTGTTGGACCTTCCAAACTTGACCACTGTCCAAATCTTCTAGCCTTTATTATTCTCCTGTGATTTCGTCAATCATAGATTACTTCGAATCTTCACTTCGTTATGGCTGATTTGATTTCCCAGATTCATGGAGCTAATCCTGATTTGCTGATGTAGATTTGTAGCTTTCCTTGTACCCCGTGCGTTATTCAGGTAGCTTCCCTTGTGAGTGATTTCTTTCCTTGTTCGACATAGCCATTTCAATAGTTCTTCTTTATTTCTTTGAACCCCTGCACATGTATATTAATTGCATCATTAAAATATGATCTAACAATCTCCCCCATTTGATGATAGCAAAATAATATACGTAGATGTAAATAAGTAAACAACAGTTGACTTCCCTAGTTGTTACTGGCCGACTTGGCTCCCCCTAAATATGTGTAGTCAACTGGATTTAGTCTCTCCCTCAATGTGTGCAGTCGACTCGTACATGTATAGTACTTCTAGACATGTAGCATAGTCGACTTAATCTGTTCAAAGAGTAAAGAGTATTGTCTGTGCATGTAGCATAATCGATTGGAACTTGCACATATAATAGAATAAATAGTACTGTCTATGCATGTAGCATAGTCGACTTGAACCTGCACATATAATAGACCCAAGAGATATATATTCTCCCCCTTTTTGACATGAGTAAAGAGGGGTTAGCAGGCAAAAAAATAGTACTATCCACATAGGAAAAGAAAAAAAAACATCCAAGGGCACAACCCAAAATAAATCCAAAACAAGTTTGAAACAAAAATTATCTGTAAAACACATCCACACTAGTGACACAGGAAGTAAGTAAGAGTGTTGTAGATCGCCTCCTTCAACTGTTCAAAGCTGGTGTTTCCAGCAGTGCTCATTCCATCTAGCTTGTCGTGGACCTCCTTGAAGGCTTTAACTGCATTCTCCCTTACCTTTTGCACAACCACCCTGATTTTAGTCACTTCAGACCCAATTTCCTTTGAAATATCATGGATAGCACCCACAGTCGACTGATTAGCGGAAAGGAGAGTCTTGATATCTAAGAGTTGGGAGTCAGTGGAGCTTAGCTTCCCACTTAGGTCGGAACTAATGAGAGGGGGCGGAATAACAGATGACGGCTTGGATTCCATAGGGTTCTATTTTGCTTCACTCTCACCCTTCTTAACCCAGGCACCTTTGACACTCACATACCCCATACTAAAGAAAGCTCTAGAATTGTAGGACTTAGAAATAGGAACAAAAGGGTAGTCAGAAAGCGGAATTTGATGAGCATCCAAAATGTGGGTGATGGCCATACCAAAAGGAAAACTAGTGGGATCTTCAACACTCTCAATCAAAAAATTTATGACCCAGGAGGACAGCTTGAGTTTGAGTTTGGTGATGAGATAATAGACAAAGAAGGTGTCCCTTTGAGAAAAAGTGGAGTAGGAACCAATTCTAGGGAGAAGAGTGGTTGCAACAATGTGGGCGAGAACCCGAGTTTCAAAGCTTACATAGCTAGGCCCCAATTGGTTGGGAAGGGTTTCAGAGGGATTTTCAGCAATGCACTGTTTGGCCTGGTCAAAGGAAATTTCAAAATCCTCAAGCCAAACATTTTTAAAGAGAGTGGGGAAAGCAGTGCAACGACAGAGAAAAATAGAATCGAACAGGGAACAGTCAAGAACAATGCGTTTACCCAGAACAAAAGTTTCAAGCTTATCACATTTACTAGAGCGAAGATTAGGATAAAACATACGGACTAAGGGCTCATACACTTTAGGCGGAGAAATAGAGAGAAATACTTCCCAGCCTTAGTACACAAAGAGATCCTTTACCTTACAGTTGAGAGCCTCCATATCATCAAGATCTACAACTCTTCCATGGGCGATGGGTTTATCCTTGAGAGAGATGAAAATGTCCCTGTTTGGGGTTTCCCACAAATTTAGGTGGAATCGAGGGAAGTAGAGAAATCGAATTTCGATTTCTTTAGAGTGGAAGAGATAGGAGGATCCTCTATGGGACGCTTACCAGAGGCTTTTTCTCCTAAGAGATGAGAGTGTTTAGAAAATGCTCCTTGAGAAGAGTCGAAATCCTCAGAATGATCAGACCCTCGGTCTACTTGCTCAGGAGGCGCTGAAGAGGGTTTTATATTAGAGCGAATGCTTTTTCTGGTGGAAGCGTATGGGTTTTTGGTGTTTTTTGCCATGGGAGAAGAGAGGGTTTTTTACAGATTGAAGAGGGGTAGGGTGGAGATGAGAGTGACCCGAAAAGTCTTAACATAAAGTAAAAAGATTCGACGGTTGAGTACAAAAAGGAAAAGGGTGTCAGTTGAAGCGATGTGATGATTGGTTTTCCATCTTCGACTGCAAACCGATGTGAAACAAAATAAAAAGAGGGGGAAGAAACTAAAAGCGTAATTAATGCACTGAAAACAGAAATTATGACAAGTTTTTGAAAAGAGCAATTTGGTCCTAAGAGTTTTTTGAAAAACAGATTATACCAAGTAATTTTCTCAAAGAGCAAAATCTTTCTTCCAACAAAGGTTTAGTAAAAATATCAGCTAATTGGGCAGCAGTGCCAACAAAGGCTGATTCTATGTCACCCTTAAGAACATAATCTCTAATAAAATGATGCTTAATGTCTATATGCTTTGCTCTAGAGTGATGCACAGGATTTTTTGAAAGACAAATTGCTCTTGAATTATCACAAAAGATTTGTATAGGTTTAAAGGAAAGTTCATAGTCACCCAATTGATGAGACATCCATAGGATTTGTGCACAACATTGACCAATGGCAATATACTCAGCTTCGGTAGTGGATAAAGCGACTGATGCTTGCTTTTTACTATTCCAAGATATTAAAGACTTTCCTAGTAGTTGACAAGTGCCACTCGTGCTCTTCCTGTCTTCCTTATCACCTGCTGAATCTGCATCTGAGAAACCTTCTAATTTAAAGGAGTTAGAGCGAGGATACCATAATCTATGAGATAATGTGTCAATAAGATATCAAATAATTATTTTTATAGTAGTCAGATGTGACTCATTGGGAGCTGACGGTCAGATACAGTAGTGATCCAATCATTTCTCTGTATTTGGTTTCATCAACTGGAGTACCCTGTTCATCCTTATCAAAATTTGTAGCCGGACTCATAGGAGTGCCAATTAATTTTGCGTTGCTCATGCCAAATTTTTGGATTATTTCCTTTGTATGTTTGGTCTGACAAATGAAGGTTCCTTCTTCGGTTTGATATATTTGAAGCCCAAGGAAAAATGTGAGTTCACCCATCATGCTCATTTCGAATTCGCTTTGCATGAGGTTTGCAAATTCCTTGCACATAAAAGAGTTAGCACTACCAAAGATAATGTCATCAACATAAATTTGAATGATAAGATTACCTTCTGTTGATCGTTTAATGAATAGAGTAGTATCAATTTTACCTTTGGTAAACCCATGATCAACAAAGAAAGTACTTAACCTGTCATACCAGGCACGTGGAGCCCGTTTCAATCCATATAGGGACTTAGTAAGCTTGTACACATTATATGGGAATTTTGAGTCTTCAAAACCAGGAGGTTGTTTTACAAAAACTTCCTCTTCAATGAATCCATTTAGAAAAGTGCTTTTGACATCCATTTGAAACAACCTGAATCCTTTAAATGATGCGTAGGCCAGTAGGATTCGTATAGACTCCAGTCGAGCTACTGGGGCAAAGGTTTCATCATAGTTGACTCCTTCTTGTTGTGAATAGCCTTGAGCAACTAATCAGGCCTTGTTCCTTATGACTTGTCCCTCTTTGTTCAATTTATTTCTAAATACCCATTTTGTTCCAATAACAGATACATTATCAGGTCTGGGTATTAACTTCCATACTTGATTCTTGCTGAATTAATCTAGTTCCTCTTGCATGGCTTCACCCAGCTAGAATCCTTCAATACTTCTTCTACCTTTTTTGGCTCTATTTGAGATATCAAGGTAATATTTGCTTTCTTTTTGGTGGCAGCCCTGGTTTTCATTCCATCGTTTGGATCCCCTATGATATATTTTTGTGGATATTCAGGTTCGCTCCTCCATTCATTTAGTTGGACAGTGTTTGTAGTTGACTCCGTATGTTGTTCAGGAGAGTTGTTGCTGGCTTGATCAGTTGACTCAATCACATCTGCGGTATTAGTCAACTCCTATGATTTTCCTTTATCTTGAGCTTCTTGAGTTTGATCTTCATCACCTGCATTAGTTCCTTTCTCGACCAAGGGATTATTTTCATCGAATATAACATGAACAGATTCTTCCACGCATAGAGTACGTTTATTATAAACCCTAAATGATCTTCTATTTAATGAATAACCAAGAAAAATACCTTCGTCACTTCTTGGATCAAATTTTCCAAGATTGTCCTTACCGTTGTTATGAAGGAAGCAATTACTTCCAAATGGATGAAAATAACTTATATTAGGACGTTTACCTTTCCAGAGTTCATAGGGAGTCTTTTTAAGAATAGGCCTTATAAGACAACGATTGAGAATGTGACATGCCATACTCACACATTCAGCCCAGAAATGATTTGGGAGTGAATGTTCTAATTACATTGTTCTTGCCATGTCTTGAAGAGTTCTGTTCTTTCTTTCCACAACTCCATTTTGCTGTGGTGAGCATGGTGCGGAGAAATTGTGGGTGTAACCTTGATCGTTACAGAAGTCTTCAAATGCTTTACTTTCAAACTCACCTCCATGATCACTTTGGATTTTTGAGATCGGATAGCCTATTTCTCTTTCAATCCTTTTGCAGAAAACTTCAAAATTTCTTAAGGCTTCATCTTTATGAGGTAGGAAATTCACCCAAGTGAAACGTGAAAAGCCATCAACAATAACAAATGTATATTTATTGCCTCCTATGCTAGCAGTTCTAGTAGGTCCAAATAAATCCATATGAAGTAATTGCAACGGTTTTGAAGCAGACACCATGTCTTTGTTTTTGAAAGAGTTTCTAGTTTGCTTACCCATCTGACATGCATCACAAATATAAGTTCTAGAGAAATTTAGTTTAGGTAATCCAATAACTAAATCATGTTTGGATAATTTTTCAATCAAATGCATGCTGGCATGACCTAGTCTTCTGTGCCACAACAAAGGATCATCAGATATAGAAGTTAGGCAAATGTGACCATCTATATTTTCAAATCCATCAAGTATGTAAACGTTTCCGTACCTTTTTCCAGGAAGAACTATTTTACTTGATTCGTCTTTGATGGCACAACCTGTTCTCTTAAATTTTACCTCATATCCCGAGTCACAGAGTTGACTTATACTGAGAAGATTGTAGTTTAGTCCATCAACAAGATATACCTCAATAATGTCACAGTTGTTGTTAAAGGGAATAGTTCCAGTGCCAACTATTTTGCCTCTTGAATCATTTCCAAATTTGACGCTTCCTCCATCAATCTTTGTAACCTTCTTGAAAAGGTTTTTGTCACCTGTCATGTGAATGGAACACGCACTATCTAGATACCATTTTCCTTTCGAATTACTCTGTGGTGTTTTTGTGAAACAGAATTATTACTTTCTTTTAGGTACCCAAGTTTGCTTGGGTCCTGGTGAGTTAGTGTTACTAGGTTCAGAGTTCTTAGGTTTCCAAACCCATCCAGACATATGAGATTTACGAAAATGACAACCAGAATATTTATGCCCACTTTTGTTACAGTAATGACATTTAGCCTTAGACCCGTTTTTAGGTCTTTCATAAGTGTTGGAACTAGCTATTATGAGATTAGCTGATTCCTTTCCAGTTGACTTGTAAGTCGAATGGTCCGACCGACTGGTCGATTTAGTTCTGATTGGTTCTTTTCCAATTGATTTGTAAGTTGTCTGGTTTGACCTAAAAGAACTGTGACTGATGGATTTGTGCAAGCTATTATGCTGCATTTGCAATTCCTCAAACTCCTCTTGAAGTACATCCTTTTCAATTTCACATACTTCATGTTTGAGTTTCCAGTCTTTGATTTCAATAGTGAGTCTCTTAAGCTCTTTCATCATTTTTTGAGACTCTTTTAAGGTGGAATCAAGAATGTCCTGCAATTTATTACATCTTTCACAGTCATAAGATCTTACCTCGCTAGTTTCTCCTTTTGCTATAAAATAGTTTTCATTGTCTGAATCATCTTCATCTGTCCAGCATCCTGAAGTTTTGATAATCTCATTTTCTAGAATTGTCATAAAGCAGAGATTTGCTATTTCTTCATGGTCTGAGTCATCCTCATCGCTCCAGCTTCCAAATGATTTGTTCTTGTTGAATCCTCTAGAGATCTTCCTTTTCAGTTCTGGACATTCTACTTGGATGTGCCTAAATTTTCCACATTCGTAGCATTTTCCATCGTTCTTATCTTGTTCGTTGTATTGCCTAGATCTTCTTGGTGGAGATCTTCCTTTCCTTGTATTTCTATATCTTCTCATCAGTCCATCCATGTTTCTAGACATCATAGCAATTTCTTCTTGTAGGGCTTCAGGATCATCAACTTCATTTTCAGTCAATTCAGTAATGGTTTTGAATGCCATAATTTTCTTTTTCTCCTCTTGATTTATCTTTTTCAGGTGTGTTCTTTTGAAAGCAATGAGCTCTCCTCGTAGTTCATCATATGATAACTTGTTAAGATCTTGGGATTCTAGAGTGACAACTTTAGTCTGCCAAGTGGTTGGTAGACTTTTGTGAATTTTCCTAACCTGTTCGCCACTGGTGTATGGTTTGCCAAAATCTTTTAAGTCACTAATTATCTTACTGAACCTGGTAAACATTTCTTCGATGGATTCTCCTTCGTTCATTGAGAATAGTTCATAGTCGTGAACTAGCATATTGATATGATTTTCCTTTACTTTGCTTGTACCTTCATAGGTTACCTCAAGTTTGTCCCGCATCTCTTTAGCTGTATCACAACTAGATATTTTCTCATATTCTTCACCACTTATTGCATTGCGAAGCAGATTTTTTGCCTTGTTGTTTATTTGTACAGCTTCTAGTTGCTCCTTCGAGTATGATTCTATATTATCAGGGTCAGAGAGTGGTGGAGTGCTGGTAGGCAGTGGGTAATTTCCCTTCTTGATAACTCTCCATACTTCGACGTCGTATGCCATGGTGAAGATTTTCATTCGGATTTTCCATTTTGAGAAATGTTGTCCATTGAAGTAAGGTGGTCTTACTTGTGAAGTTCCTTCCTGGAAGAGAGCTCCTATGATAACCTGATTTGCCATGATCTTTTTCTCACAAGTTGTTAAGCAGAAAACAAAAAGTGTGAGCCAAGCTCTGATACCAATTGAAAGTACTAGAGGGGAGGGGGTGAATTGTCAACCATTAAAATTAATCGTTACTGGGTTGACTTAAAACTTTAGTAGTCAACTGAATATTGCAATGCAGATATAATAGTTTGAGGTAATATACAGAAAGTAAATGCAGAAATTAAAGATACCAGGAATTTTATACTGGTTCGGATTCAATGTGAAACCTAATCCAGTCCCTTTGGGTTGCAAGGGATTTCTCTTCAAGCAAATGAGTTTTCTTTCGAGTACATGTATGATGTGTGTCGCTCAGATTCTCTAGCACTCATTTGATATAATACCTCACCAGTGGTATGCCCTCTTTCTATCCCTAACTTGTTACACAGCAGATCTATGTAGGCTACTATGCTTGTTTGCAGTAGAATGAAGAGAGTTATTGTGGTTCGGTCAAAGTATGTCTAAGGATGGTGTTACACAATAAATTTATACAAAGGAGAATGGTGAAGGCTTGTCAACCCAAGGGTTTTGATCCTTGGAAAGAATTGATTCTTTCCAAGAATAAGGTACTATTCGTTGCTTCTCTTGATATCTTTTCCTTCAGCAGATAATGGATTCAACATGATTTCTCCTTAATTGTTGGACCTTACAAACTTGACCACTGTCCGAATCTTCTAGCCTTTATTATTCTCCTGTGATTTCGTCAATCACAGATTACTTCGAATCTTCACTTCGTTATGGCTGATTTGACTTCCCAGATTAACGGAGCTAATCTTTCACGCCCCAAAATCGAGGGACATGACTGGCGCTCGACCGGGTAGCCCCAGCCGAGCGGACCTGGGTGCCTTTCCTATCCCACGCGTACCCCGTATTTTTCATTATCCATTAATCAAAGGAAATAGTCACTTATAATTAAAACACCATTTTCACTAAACACACATAGTCACTTAAATGAGGTTTACAACTTTCATCGCCCAATATACAAAATACATATGTACATAAGTTTGCAACCCACACTTACTGTCTAAGGAGCCTCTAAAGGTACAACAGGATAATACAGTATTTGCCGGTAACAAGGCTCCGGCTATACCTTACACAAAATAAAAATAAAACTCCGTACACAAGCGGAATAAGCCACACAGGGCCCCTAGAGGAGTGGGGCTCACCAAAAAGCTGATGGAAGACGAAGGCGGAGCTACGATCGGTGGGCTGGAGAACTTGCTGCGGATATACCTATAATCATAACACGAATGTAGCGCCCCCGGAAAAAGGGACGTCAGTACATTTGAATTGTACTGGTATGTATAACAAACCTTACCCTGAGTAACCTCAAGCCATACACAAGTAATAAAGAATAGAAGGAAGCAACAATTGAGTACACACAAGGAAGACAAACAAGTTAACAAACTCTCCTTTCCCCATCATCATTTCCACATTTTCAACTTCACAACGTTCTCATATTTCATTTCAATAGTGATATCAATCACTTTCCACCCTTATTACCTTGTCCACCCTTATTACCTCGGTCACCCTTATCACCACAACCCACACCTTATTACTTCGTGTTGCGGCGCGCAACCCGATCCCACCGAGCAATCACAATTCACAAAACAATACCACAACAATAATAATTTATAAGGATAACCACAACAAGTTTTAAGAACAACAACCACAATTTCCAATAAGAATAGCAACACAACTCATAAAAGGTTTAGGTGACTATCCATACCATTTTCATCTTTTTCAACAGCACATTATACTATTTAGATCACAATAATAGTTTTCCACGACTATCCATAAGGGATGTTATCACAATTATTTCAATTTCACCAATTACAATTCCTCTCTATCATTTGTTCCACAGTCATTGCCATATAACACATTCGCAATCACAACTTAGTTTATTGCCATTTACTTGCACAATCATATCGGATGTCTTAACCATCAACACATAAGGCACAATATTTACATAAATTCACAAATAGTTCACACAAGTAAACACATCCTGCTCACAAGAGTTTAACTTCACAACTAATTCATGGAGACATCACATACCAAGTATTCGGACACCAAACAAGGCGATTTTACAAAGGTTAAAGTTAGTCATACATACCTGAAGCTGAATTCCTTTCTAATTCCTACTTCCAATTCACCAAAAAATCTAGCAACGTCAATATAGTGCACAAATTAATACACATAACTTAGAATTGAAGTTCACAATTTCTACTCAAACTAATTTAGGTTATCAACCCCTCTTTGAATACTCCTTTACCCCTACCCAATTCCTCCTACTAGATTTTATGTTTTTAATAGACATGCATGCATGCTTTCAACCATTATTACAAGGACTAATGCATGAGACTCCCCCTCTTAGTCTAAACCAGAAATTCAATGGGAGAAGTTAAGGATTTTACCTGTAAGGAAAGGGGGTATGAAGATAAGCTTGAAATTTCCCGGCCCAGATGGTTTTAAAGAACCAAATTTTGGAGAAGATGACTTTCTCTCTCAAGACCCTCTCTTCCTCTCTCTTAATTTGTTCAGCAAGATTGTTAAAATGAGGGGGTTGAGGTGTTTTATTAAAAAGGGGTCGGGTTTCAAAATTTAGAAAAATAGAAGCTCGAGCAAAATTTGCAGTCCGCATGTTGGACCGCAGAAATGCCCCCAAAACTCTGAAGGTCTGCCTGGGTCTGCGATAGGAATGCGGTCAGCATTCTTGTTATGCGGTCGCATTTTGCACCGCAGAATTGACCTCCAAAAATCCTTGAGAAATTTATGCGACGATTATGCGGTCCACATATTGATTATGCGATCGCATAATGGACCGCATTTTCAACATCAATTTTGAAAATTCTTCTGGTTCACTCTATGGCAGAAATTCGGTTCGCATAGCTGATCTGCAACCGCATTCTGGACCGCATAATGACAATATTCTGGAAAATCGATTCTTTTGATTTTTAAGTGCAAAATCAATAAAAAGGGTCCGAACCGCAGCGAGCTTGCTCGCCGCAAAGAATTTTATACATTCCTAACACATATTCGGACCTTGGCACTACGAGCTACTAGGTTTTTGAGCACAAGATTTTACGGGGCCTTACATAATCCTGATTTGCTGATGTAGATTTGTAGCTTTCCTTGTACCCCGTGCGTTATTCAGGTAGCTTCCCTTCTGAGTGATTTCCTTCCTTGTTCGACATAGCCATTTCAATAGTTCTTCTTTATTTCTTTGAACCCCTGCACATGTATATTAAATGCATCATTAAAATATGATCTAACAATATTGTTTGCACCTTTTCAAGTTATCAAGAATAGCACATTAATCATATTGAGACATATCTTTCTCGTATATAAGGTTACGATCCTAAATTCATGTGAAACAACAATCAATACAACAATTCAACGTTAATCTTACCGTATTAACATAAACACCAACGGAGCTCAATTTCTAAAAGACGGGGTTTTAGCCATAATTATTCTTGGAGTACTCTTTTTCAATCACAACAATACACAATTTCAACATCGAAGTAGGTAACAACTCGGATCACATTGGATGTACTTATAAGGCAAAACATTATCTCGAACATCCACTTATGGGCATAAATTGTTTACAAAGCCTTTAAGGCACTTTATTATTGAAGTCATTTATGGAGAGCATAGTCAAGGCTTATTTCATAATCTGTTTCATATTTTCTCATGTCATAGGAATCATCAGGCACAATTATAATTCAAGTTCTTGGCACGTTGGCCACACTCTATTTTCCAAATTCATTTGATTTATTCCCAACATCTTTATACATAGAGTATTTCACATAGTTTGACATAACAATCTCAATTTAAACTTGAGTTGAAATCTAGACATTTTAGCACATAGTTCACATTCTTCACATATCCTATATTTACCAAGAATAGCATATTGAACACATTGAGATACACCTTTCACATATATCTTGCAACACCAATTCCCTTGAATATAATAAGTACTACGTTAATCAAATTTCGGACTTACAATATTTGCATGGACACCAAGGGAGCTCGATTTCTTAGAAGAGGGGGTTTAGCCATACATACCTTGTTTAAGCTTTACTTAAGGTACTACGACGTTCCGGAAATTCTAGCAATCCCAATCTACTTTGAGACATAAAAAAATTGAACAAAAATTAGAAAGATATTCATACTTTCAGCTCATTTGAGCATTTTATCAAATACCAGTTGTGCATTTTGATTTCAAATATCTTTTACAAGTTTTCCTTCATTCTCCAACCTAATCTTTACTTATTTATGTTCAACAATCTTCCCACAAACCAATTTTATAAATACATGTATACATAATACTGTTACACCCAAGAATCATACCTCAATAATCCCATCTAATACCCAAATCTCGAAATTAAGTCTAGGGTATAGAATGTTACCTCTTAGATGAAGAACTTGTGATTGGGTTCTTTGATTCTTGAAGATTGATGCAAGATGGGATGGTTGAATGTTGGGTTCCTCCTTCTCTCTCTAAAATGCTCTCACCTCTCTCTAGAATCATCAGAATATCACCTCAAATTAAACCGAAAATACTATATATTAAAATGGGGTCGGGTCATGAAAATAGAAAGATTAACCCTCCGAATTTGGGTCTGCAGTCGCATTATGGACCGCATAATGGGTATGCGGGCCGCAAATGCATCACAAAACTCGGTTCCCAAAACTGGGCTACACTGGTCCAGTTTGCAATCAGATTTGCGATCGCAAATCGAGTATGCAGACCGCATAATGGTTTTTGCGATCACATATCTGACACATGATCACATTTTTTCAGCCTTTGGTAATTTTATCATAACTTTGTGTAGGGATGTCCAAATGATGGATGGTTTGAAGTGTTGGAAAGTAGGCTCGAAGAACTTTCATTTGATAGTTTGTCATCACATAAAACTTTATAAATATTTAGATATTCTGATTCAAGTAGGGAATTATGCGAACTCATTAGGAATTTTAGCCTGTTCTGAAATATTTCCAATTTGACTTAGACTTAGGCCTTTCCTTGGACCACAAATTACTTACCATAAGACTTATACACATAGTTACCAAATCCAATTGATTCACATTATGTTAATAGCACATAAAATATTATAATCAACCTACTTGGTACCACGAAATCCTAAATTACTTAGCAAAATTTTCGGGGACCTTACTTAAACCAAGAGATTTTAAAGGAAAATACCCAATAATACTCGAATCGCTTTAGGTCTATAAAGATCCGAGGACATTCGAATAGTATTAAAGCTATGGTTTTAAGAAAATAATAGAGACGAAGAGAATCGGTCGAAAACCCATCGATTCGTTCTAGAAACAAGAGAAAATCCATACTCACAAACAAAAGTGACTTGAGATCCTCAAGCCGGAACAGGTTGAGTTTCCATGAGATCCTCTCAAGGACTCGTAAAATCAAGTAGCCAGAGAGTATAGGTGACTGGTGGTGGTCGTAAAATGCATAGAAACACCATGGAGAGGAAGTCTCCGCCGGTGACGGCAATTAGGGTTAGGGTTGAATTGAGAGAGAGTTGTAGAGGTTAGGGAACGAAGGTGGTAGAAATTAAGAATAAAGGGGTTTATGGGGTCGTTTTGGGATTATTATGATAAGTTTAATTGTGGACCATTGATCCAAAAGATCAACGGCCATGATTAAACGGGGTTATTGGGTGGAGTAGGTTTAATAGGGTTAGGGTTGTTATAAATTGGGCTTGGGTTTAATAAATTGGATCTTGGGGGGGGGGGGGGGG
>MU675431.1:158177-177665 GCA_026770625.1 Nicotiana glauca
GGGGGGGGGGGGGGGGGGGGGGGGGGGGGGGGGGGGTACGAGGAAGGGATAGTTGGTCTAGGGTTTGCTAAGGTTGTTTGGGCACTTTTATTTAAATTGAAAGATCAATCATGGACGTTGGATGATGGGGAAATGGATGGCGAAGATCGAACGATGCCAAACGCCGTCGTTTCATTTAATGAGGGGGCAGGCCGGATTTTTGGTGGATTGGCTTGGATTTTAAGTTCGATTTTAGGGGTTTTGGCTTGGGCTAAATCAGTTTTGGCCCAATTCGGGTTATTTAGATAGCACCTTCCTTTTCTTTTTTTTCAAATTTTCTGATTTTATTATGTAAAAACCAAAAACTAAAACAACTAAATCAAATCTAAAAGTATACTAATTAATATTCCAAAACTAACTAACTCCTAATTATAAGAAAAAGCTTAAGACAAATTTTAACAATTAAAAGTAGAAATGCAAGGAATCATTTTTGGTATTTTCTTTATTTTTGTAACATTAAAAAGCACATTATTTTGTATTTTTTATGAATCATGGCACCCGGAATACACACAAAATTCCAAACAAGACATAAAAATCAAACAATTAATTCCTAAAAATTCAAATAATAAATAAAAATTCTAATTCTAAGGAATTTATAGGAGTCGTTTAAACGTGGAAAAAATCATGTGCTCACAGTACCTGAGGTATCAGGCAACGACGAACCTACAACCTATCCTGTAACAGTAAGGATGCTAGAAGATATTATCATAAATATCGACTCATGCTCGCGGAGACTCCTACAGCAACCATCTCTCGGAGATACGATACCGGGACCCATTTTGCGGGATTCAAAAACAACGAAATTCCCCAGGAGTGACACGACCCCATGTACTCACAGGTGCATCACCACTCATGCACGCCCGTCCTAGAATAGCGACCTCTAAAATGGGGAACTCAGGCTCATCCCGATGAGGAGATTAGAAGAAATTCCCTCAGAAGAAACCACAACGCAACACCATTGTTCGACATCTAATCTCAGGGACCCGCTCACCGTACTAGCATAATCCGTGGAAGCACATGCCAACGCCATCAAAATAATGCCTAAAGGGCTCAATGCACCAAAGGCCGGGAGAAGAAAGAGAAATAAAATATCACAGGAAGCCGCACCCGGCTCTTCGACAAGACGAACGAGACCGCTCTCGATCCCGAATAGTGGGGTGGCAGGGGCCTTCACCAAAAACCCAAACAAAGCATACCCGGCGGCTCTCGAACAGTTCAAGCAAAGCTTAGTCGAACATCCGATCAAGGCTTAGTCATATACCAGCAACCAATACTAGACCCAAGTCAGAGCCATGGGCAACCCTCAAAAAACCTCCTCAGGATCGGCGCATCCAGGCAGATTCCCAACAGAGAAGCCGATACTGAATGAACGGAGCCATCATCCACCCGACGTGAACGGAAGAGACGATCCAAGGTACAGTGCATCTCGCAACAACAAGGCTGTAGCCCGAAGACGACACCTTCGAGGAACCTCTAATGGTACCATATTCAACGAGATACAACCGGCAAGGAAACCTCGCCCGATAGAGCTCAACTACAACGTTGCAGTTCCAAGTATAGTGGTCACCATAAGTGAAGCCTGGAACTCCAGGTGGCTCAGATCAATTCAACTAAAATCCCTCCAAGGAAACCGTGTCCCACCACAAGAATCATGAAATGCTCTGAGTTACAGACCCAAAAGAGCAGCAACTATGCCATCCAACAAAGGTAACCACAAAGCATCGCCATGTAGGCAAACCCAGATCCAGCTCCACGGACAAGGGGAAATCGAAGAAAGCAAAGCCGGCAAGCTTCGACATATCGTCACAACTGTTAAAGGATGGCGGTACCCCGCTAAGATCCCAGAATATAGAATGCAAGTGTCCGTCACCAAAAGGGATGGCCTTGGGGAATACTCCCCAAAGATACCTTCTCGCTTGAGGAAAAGACGCCGAGACTCCACCTCGGCATCACATTAACATATTGGTAACCCTTTATTTTGTTCAAAATCATTTTGAATAAAACATGCATTTTTTATTACAAGTGTATCAGCCAAAGTTATACAGACGATGTCGGGCCAAATCTAATAGGACAACCCGGACCAACGTTGCTCTCGGGTCGGACCACTGATAGGTCGCCAATGGCGATTGCCACAATGACCAAATCGCTCCCTCTACGTGGCCCGCCTAAGCTCAGGCTAATACGTTGAGCGATGTAGGGCGCAGATGCTTTGTACGAACAACAGAGAATACATCACCCGAGAATACGACTGTCGCGAGGCTTACTCCCCGGAACAAAGCTTTCCTTTCATCATTTCCTTTACTTTTTGTTGCTAATTTGAATGCAGCCAGCCAGCGGTGGCATTCAATAGCTCTACATCCTGCTCGAGGATCCGCGGCCACCACGGGGAAATCGAGCATTCTTTCCTCGATCGGGTTTCTATCAAGAAGAAGGTTCCGCCAACAAGATTATTAGCAGAAATGCATGTCCCGAGGGAAGGGACCCAATAAGTCCATGATCTCTCTAAAAATTTTCCAATATGGAATCATACAAGCACATCAGATAATAAGGGTTGTCATAGCAATGTGGACCAGACTCACACCAACAAGACAACATGTATTTACAACTTATATTTTTGCCAAGCAATAAAGAATATTTTCTAAACATTTGACGCCTCGAAGAAAAATTATTTTAGCATACCCTCAGCAAAAAACCTCTACATCATATGCGTCTGGAAATGCTCGGAGACTTAAACAATTCGGCACCCTCGCAACCCCAGGGTTGGGGGTTCTGGGCTCACAAAGCCCTCGTGATATGGCTCCAAGTCAACAAAAGGTGATATTCAAGCCTAAAATGATCCGATATATTCGAAGACTCAACACGAGCAATTCAAAAACTTGCGCGACCCTAGGGTCGAAACTCCGGGCTCACCAAGCCCCTAAAAAACAACTTCGAGCTCACGAGAAGCTGTTTTCAAGGAAACTCGATGACTCGAATACAGTCGCCAATCGCCGCGCACTAGAAAATTAGAAATTGTAAGACCCTAACGGGCAGCCTCGGCAAAACCAGATCAATTCTCCATAAACTGTAAGACCTCAACAGGCATGGCAAACTGTAAGACCTCAACATGCATGAAAAATCCTGCAGTTTAGGCTATACGTTGCATTTGCAAGAATCCTTAAAGGGCATACCCTCGGTGTAGATGCCTAAAACTACTTCTCGGGATAAAAAATGACCCCAGCCAAATGCATACGACTCCGGTCGAAATGGTTGCTACAACCCAAAAAGCATGACTCAGGGACACCTAACTGTTGCTAAAAAATCCTCCAAATCTATTTCGAAAAGAACCGGTTAAATACAGGCTTCCCTCAACAAGCAAAAAATGAGTCCCAACCACGTCGGCTCCAAAATTGCAAAAGCATCGATCTACTCGACCTATGTGCTATGAACCTTCCGAGGTGCTCAAACATCGCCGATGATGACTTGAAATCAAGGTTCTTTTAGAGCCGACGACGAGTCAGGAAAAGTAATTAATAAGACCTTCACGAGAGTAAACAAAGCATACAAAAAGCCTTCGGGCCTCAGACCAAGCAGCGTAAGTACAATTTTTTGTCAGCTAAGCAAAGCCTCTGGGCCCCATATTGAAAGGTCTCTATGATCAAATAGCATAAGTTCCATTGTCGCCAGTTAAGCATCCCTCCGGACCTCATACTAAAATCTCTTAACGACCAATTAGTAGAAAGGCCACCATCACTGGCCAAGAACTCATATGAGATTGAAGGGTCAATAACAGCTCGAATCGCAATGCAACTTGGAGACTGGACCCGAAAAATTACCTAACGCCCAAGGGCTGAAAGTGAAAATCATTATCACCAGCCCAAACAGGCTCGAGGGTAAGATTAGCTCGAGTCAGGATCCTGACTCAGAGACTGAACCTGAAACTCATCAAAAAATACAAGCCTAAACGCTACTTCAGGATTGAATCAATCCTGTGGAGAAACTCCAGCAACCAGAAACGTAGAAATTACAAATTATAGGGCTCCCAACTTTTTATTATTACATATCAATTACAGGGCATAATCTCAGCCTACATCGTATGGTAGATCTATATATGTATATACACGGCAATGAAGGCAGGGAATATTTGTTCCCCCTTTATTCCCCTTCTGGCAGCTACGGCCCATCGGCCTCCCCCTCATCATTAAATACAAGAAACTTGGTATCAAACTCCGCTCCCTCGGCATGTTTGATCTCCTACGAGAGATCGAAACCTCGAGCGTGAATCTCTTGGGGGGTTTCCCTCTGGGATCTGCACCTCTCACACTCCCTACTATTCCTTGCACGATGAAGGGCCTTCTTCAGCTCGGCCCTAACAACAAGGACTCTCTTTGAATAAGCACTTATCTTGTTCCCAGAACGGGTGTTATTTATTATGACCTCGACCCGAATGTCTGCCACCTCAATTTTCTCCCATGATAGCTTGGATGAGAGCCTTGAGATCATCTTCGCTCGAACAGAATCATTTGTGCGAGCAGCCTGAAGTTGCACCTAAAAATTGGATGTCGCGGCCAGAGCTCTCTCTCTTTAACCTCCAAATGAGCGCTAAGGCACACTCGCAGCTCAGCAAGTTCGCGGTTGGCGGCAGCAACCTTGCCCAAGAGTTGCTCCAGCTTATCTACTTTGCCCTTCAGCTGAAACAACATCACTTCAAAGACTGGCAAAAATAGAGAAAGAAACGGGAAGGAAATATGAACCAACAAAGCAGAATGCCTGTTTCTCCAAGAGGGTCTCCCGGGTGCGGCTTCAATATGCCCCGCACCTTAAAGAAACGAGCTCATTTTCCTTTACCGTGCATAGAAGCTGGAGGGACTTTCCCTTTTTTCGAGCTTCCTGCAGAAGGGTCTCGCGAAGAAGCAGCTCAACTTTGAGCATGTCAAAAGCCTGGAGAAAAAGAAGCCAAACGTATGAAGAAGCAGAAAATACCGGATCGGAACATCCTTATCACGGGCAAAAACTCACCGCAAGGACAAAATGACGAGCCTCACCAAGGGCTGAAGCTATGTCCAAAAAAACTGTTGATCTCGGAAGCTTGCCGACCAACCGGATCATTTCTTCTTAGCTGCTACATAGAAGGTGCCTCACCGCAAGCCTCCACACTCCAAGAAACATCTTTACTTTTTCCAGCAATCCTCAATTCTTGAACCGGTGGTCTCGCCTCGAACGAACTCCCAACGCTTGCAGTAGGGAAACCGAGTAGATTAGCAAAAACGGGGGGTGAAGGCGCCCCTAAATAAGAAAAGAGAAGAGTGGGAAGGGAATGCCAGACACCTACCATGATAATTTACCTCCCACCTCCCTTTTGAAAGATCTTACCACCGATGCCTATCATGAGTCCAGCATGCTGCCAGTTTGTGAGACCATTCGGCTAAATCTAGAACCTCATCAGGCAACCAACATGTTGATACAAATAAAATATGGCAAGAAATCACATGAGTCTGATCTCATATGATGAAAAAAGACAGCCTGAATAGAGTGCTTACGTGTGGAGCTCCATTTCTCAAGGAATGGTAAGAATTCTCTAGGTATAACATTGGTCATCCGAACTCGAATGAACTGTCTCATCCATCCATGGTTCTCATCCTTTTGACCGCCAATCATTGGAGCTCGGGTAGACCTGCGTCGAAGAGCAACCAGGCCTCAGAAGCATAGTGGCCGGTACATCCTTATGAGGTGACAAAGGGTAAAATATATCACACCCTTGTCAGCAAGACTAGAGCACAACCCGATCTAGGGAATCTGGCACGAGAATGATGGTATACACACTCAAGTAGCCTTCAACGTACGTCACGACATTCTCCTCGGGGGAAGGGGCTTGCAGGACCATGCCTTCCCTTCATCTACATTTTCTCCTGAACCTTAAGGTCCCTCCTCTACCACCGAAGAGGTAATCCTCGACACATGCCCCCTGCGGCCCGGAATATAAGGAGGTTTTTCCACTATAGCAATGCCCCTCGAAGATGTGTGCTCCAGGCATGTTTACTAGACTCTCCCAAATGCTCGGTTGTATAGACGCTTCAAGTCCTAGTCATCCCTTGTGCAACACCAGATTCTCCCATTTGGTTTTTCCTTTTCTTCTAGCTTCAACCACGTAATCTCATATACAGCCTTGGTGCTGAAAGGCGGTATGGTTGATATTGTCACTGTAAATGGTGTGGTTACTACCTCAAATAGAATAGGTGCAACTAAAGGGGGTGCTACCTCAACTTCAAATGTGACTGATGTCGTTGCCTCAACCTCCACTAGCGGTTGTATATATTTTATAATAGGATTGAGTGTGACTCCTTTTCTAATCCATTTCTATCACATTGATACCTTTACCTTTATGATATGGGAGGGGGTTATTATGGATATTTGGTATAGCCTCCTTTGCCTGGATGACCTTGTTGTCAATCAAAGTCTGTATTTTGTCTTCAATGTGCAGCATTCATCGAAGGTGTGCCCTTTCATGCGCGAATGGTATGCACAAGCCTTATTTGGGTTAACCCATTGGGATAAATTCTTTGTTGCCACATCGGGGATAGGAGTGACATAACCAATAGCCTTCAACCTTTCATATAGCTGGTCGATAGGTTCAGCAATAGTAGTGTATTATTTGGTTTGTCTACGATCAAAATTAGGTCGCGGTCTTGGGTAATTTTGACGAGTCTGAGGTGATTGAAAATGAGATGGTTTGAAATTATAGGTATGATAGGCAATGGCTGGTTAGGAATATCTGGGGGATGAGGGTTGATATATAGGTGGAGGTGACGATTGATATATGGGTGGAGGTGCTTGATATATGGGTGGAGGTGCTTGATATGCAAGTGGGGAGGCTCGGTATGCAAATGGAGTTTTGGGTCCTTGGGTGACTATTACTACTCCCACGTCCTTCTTATTAGTTATAGCCCCTGACTGCAATGCTTTTTTAGTGGCCTGCAATGCCTCAAAGTTTGTTACCATCCCGCTCATGATGCCTTCTTTGATCCTTTCACCAAGTTTGATGATATCAGAGAACTTATGGTTTTCAATAACCATCAACCTTTCATAGTATTGTGGATTATGTGCTTTGAAAAAGAACTTGTCCATCTGTTCCTCATCCAATGCTGGCCTGACTTTGGCCGCTTCTAACTTCCAACGAATAGCATAATCGCAGAAAGTCCCGGTGGGCTTCTTCTTGAGGTTTTGAATGTAGAAGATATCTGGTGCATTCTCTGTGTTAAACCTAAATCGGTCCATGAAATCAGAAGCCATACTCACCCAGTTGGAACATTTCTTAGGATCCTGGCTGATGTACCGGGACAAGGCATCTCCCGTAAGACTCCTCATAAAAAGCTTTATTCAGATCTTTTCATCTTTTTCGACCCCGACAAGCTTGTCATAATAGGTTCTTAGATGAACCCTGGGATCACATGTACCGTCAAACATCTCGAATTTGGGAGGTTTGTAACCCTCTAGTTGTTCTACATCCGGTTGTATGCATAGGTATTCATAATTCAAACCTTATATCCCTTTGCCTCCTTCTACGCCTTAAACTCGCCTGGTCAACTTCTTGAGCTCTTTGGCCAAGTTCTTAATGAGCATATCCTTCTCAACAGATTCTGGTGCATAGGAGATAGGTGGAGTGGAGTGAGGTAGGATCTCCACATATATAGGGTTGTTTTGGTGACCTGGAGTTTGTTATAATGGTGATCATTGGTGGAATTCTGGGGTTCAAGAATGACTGGCAGGTGTTTGGCTGGTACTGTAGTGGGATAGTTTGATTTTGTGGTAGAGTTGTATAATGGTGAGGTACGAGATGATTTTATGGGCTCTTTTTGGGTATGTTTTGAGGTGGTGGGGGGTGCTGAGTGTTTGAATCGCTGATGTATGGGACGCTAAGTGAGAAAGATAGGTTTTCCACATTCCGGACATGCTCATAGTCACCCTGGAGTTGTTGACGCACCCTTTTTCCAAACGGAGTTCGAAATCGGGTATACGACATTTGGGAGGACAACTCTATTCCCTTGCAAGAATTGGGTTTTTGGAGTTTGGAGAGTCGCTACCTAATGATTATAGTGCATTAGAACACTTTTAAGAAAAGATTTGAGATGAAGAACCAGAGATTGGGTAAGGGCTAGAAATTATCTCGAGAGGAAGGTGTTAGGCACCCCTCAAGATCCACTAGTGTGGTTCCCGGCCATGCTACAATTGTGACTTTAAGTAATGAAGAAGACAAGTAGAAAATAAAGAAGAGGGTTTTCACGTAGTCTTGCAAACAAGTTTAAAAGTTTGAAAAAGAAAAGGAGTAGAAAATACAGGAAGTTAGTTTGAAAGAAAACTTGAAAAAAAGAACAAGTAAAAGGGGAAAAAGGGTCCTAGGTTTGTAAATAATATGGATCACATCAATGAAATACCCAGCGTACATTCCTCAGAAGAGGGGTCACACGTGATATTAGCGCACCGGTCATCATATCCATATTCTACCCTTCCCACCCCGTTAAGGTATTAAAACGCGGAATGTATCTTTACTTGTTGCATGCTAGTACCCGTCCAAATCTTATCAGTCTCGGAGGCATTTGGGACTACTAGTCCTAAAGGGAAAGGGATTTAGGGCCTTTTGAGAGTTTTCGAAGGACAAAATACTAAGGCATAAATTAAAACACATAATGCAAGTAAAGGGAAAGCAAATAAGCAAGTAGGGCTCAAGTAAGCCTCCTTAAATCAGATAAAGCCGTAGAGTTTAGCATGTCTTGCACGTACTGGTTTAGTCTTAAATAACTTAAAGCGATAAGCGGACTGGTTCAACACATATTTTTAGACAGGAAGTCCGCATTAGGATCGCTCAAATGCACATGTCAAAAAACTTATCCAATTGATTAATTAACCCTTTTGTCTATGTGTTGAATAGGACTAGCGATTTCAAAAAGCAAACAGATTATAAAAGGTTACCAGATGTTATCAGAGTAAAATGAGTTTTAGAAAAATAATGTACTGTTTTGAAAAGGTTTAACAGAAAAGAAATGAACTTCAGAGGACATGCAGACTAATTGGAAAAGTTTCACGAATCTTATCAGAAAAGATTGAGTTTTAGAAAAATACCGGTTTGTTTAGAAAAGGTTTGTCAATTTACGAGGTTTAGAAAGATGTAGAAGACTGCCAGTTTTACCAAAGTGAATACTAATTTCAACTGTTGGTATCGTTTTGAACGAATGAGAAGGTTTAGATTCAAAGTTCCTATATGCATGCTTTCTATGGGTTAACTAATTTTAACACTTTTTTCAAACGTTAATAGGAGCCTGATGAAAAATGATATTTATATGCCATTTTATTATTAAACCTAACTGTTTGCCTAATGACGTTATTATATGCCGAAATGCAAACCCCTATAAGCATGGTGTCTATATGCTTAGTTGCATAAAATTAGAAGTTAATCCCTATAGACATGCTTTCTACGTGTGAAGTTTCACAAATTAGAAGTAAAACCCTATAGGCATGGTTTCTACCCTTTGTGCGTAAAAGTAATCCCCCTCCCTTCTTTACTAAATCCCCATGAGTTTATACATATTACTACAAACCAGTAAAATAAGACTGAAATTAAAACTACATCAGAAGCTATCAGCTGCATCCAAGGGACCTAATTCAGACTTAGTGTCTAACAATATGAGATTGAACCACTTCCGTGATCAAGATTTCCAAAGCCTTCTCTTATCTAGGGTGTTTCAGTGATCCAAGGAGTTTCAGGAACTCCAAGCAGTGCTTACACCCAAGATATTAGTCAGAATGAGTTATAGTGCATTGTGGAAGAGCCAACCCTCCATTTTCCAAGTTCAAAGGGAGCTCATGGATCCCAAGGCAAGGCTCACAAGAGAGGGGCAGGAGTTAAGTTCTAAGAATGAGTGCAAGTGCAATGGGGGGGGAGGGGGAGGGGCAGGGAGTGCTAAGGCAGGTACCTAACCATAAGGTAGGCTNTGACCAGCCTGTTCAGCCAACAAGTAAGAGTATGGACCTATTAAAGGTCAGACTATAGTCTGGACAGTAATTAGGGCACTGCCAGACCAAAGTTTCAAACTCAACAACATAGAAAAGGAAATGGGGATAGGAATTGAGAGTGTTTAGGACTTGGGGAGTCCAGTTCATATCCATGAACAACAACATCAAATGTTGTCATGTTTTCTGAACCATAGCTCAAACATACAAAGGGAATTGGGGATAGGGATTCATGTAGGAGCAGAGCAAAGAAACAAACCAACTTGCAATAAAATTACATTATGAAAGCAGTAAACCAAACAAAGAATGGACTGAAGAATAAACACATAGGGAGTGGCAGAAATTACCAAAAGTGACATACCAGTTTTAGGAAAAAAATGAGCAAAGAAAGCAGGACTCTTGCAAAGCAAAGCCACAATCAGAGAACCTTTATGCTTGTGAGTTCAAAGAACTCGAATGCTTTTTTTTTAAAAAAAAATGCTAAGTGTATTTGAGAGTAAGAAGTAATCAGATTGATTGTGTCAAAGTCAACTGTCTGAAGTACAAAAAAGGAAGCCCCTTTTATAGTGTAGAGAAGCAAACAAGAAAGGTAAGAAAACCTTTTAAAAATCAGTCTCAAATATTCTCCCTTTAGTTAAGGGATTTAATTTCAAACGGAAAAGTGTAAACAAGGAAAGGAAATTTGAATAAAATCCTTCACAATAGCATAAGAAGGGAAAATACACGAGGTATTTTTAAGGAAAAGTTTCAATAGTACTTGATTTGTAAAGAGAAAGGAATGGAAATCAATCAAACAATTAACAAAATCAAAGTACCAGGTTTTAAATCGAATGAACCAAACCAGAAATAGGTAAAGAGGGCATAACCAAAGAAAATCAGTGGCAATCAATCAAGACCCTATCAAAGGGATCCAAAATCAATCAAGCAATCACCGAAAACCTTGAAAAAGGAGTTTCTCGCATATAAAGCAAACAATTCAAACATAAGAGTCTAACATTGAAGTGTTTAGAATCATAAACAAAAGAATACGAGTTCAGTCAGAGACTCATAGTGAGTCTGAAGGTACAGGGTCCCCAAAGTGGAACCCTAATTCAATTTACCAAGAAAACCCCCAAATTCTAGGGTTTCCCCATCGAATCAAACACAGAAACGAGAAGGCAAGTGAACAGTATCAAGGAGTCTCATGAGAATCAGGCAAATACAATAGCAGGCTTGAAACAATCAAAGAAATAAAACCACTTTAAGGCATGAAGAACATGTTCAGAAAACTTCAAAACTTAAGAAATGATGCGGGTTTAAACAGAATAGACGAAACATGCTTAACAAGAACATGAACATAGTTTAGAAAAGCAAAACATCAAGAAACTCAGTAGTAAATACGCATGGTGAAGAGAGAAAAACAGACTAATCATGTGAGCATGCATATAAAAGTAGAAAGACAATACATGCATAATAGAGGAGGAAAACATACGAGCATAATACAGACAAACATCTAAAAGAAAAGAACAACAAGAATCGAAAGACTTTCAAAAACCCTAATTTGAAAAACCAACGATTTTGAAAAGGAAATTTGGGGAAAAAACTCAAAACGTCAAATATAGCATAGGTTCAACACAGATCTAGGCAAATAAACAAAGAAAGGACCTCAAATACTTTAGGGTTTCTGAGAAATCCTAGAAAATGAGAAAGGCTTGGAAGAACAAGATCAGATCTTGAGTTGAAATGGTCAGGAATCAAGCTTCTTGTGCTTGAATATGCCGAAACGTGGCCGGAAAACCACGGATCTATAGATCCGGGACGGTTATGAAAGAGGACCATCGAGGTCAAGCCTCCACACTTCGAGAAGTTTAGGTTCAGGGGTGAGAGAGGGTGAGCATAGGTCATCCATGGCTGGAGACGCCATGGATCCTGTTGGAAATGGAGTGAAACAAGGCGGGAGGTGATTAGGGTTTCGAGGGGGCTAGAGAGGATTTGAGAGAGATGAAGGGAGTCAGAGGTGGCGCCGTCGTGCAAATGAGATAGGGTTAGGTGGGTTGGGCGATTAAAAAAAAGGAAAGAGTAGGTTAGAGCCGTTAATCAAAATGATCAACGACCAGGATTAAAAATAGAAATCGAATGGGTTTTGGCAATCGGGCCAAAATTAGATTTGGGTCGTTTGATTTGGGGGTGGAATTGGGCTCAATAAGGATATCAATTTGGGCAAAAATTGAAATGAAATAGGGCTAGATTTTAAATAGCCACTTTTCCCCGTTTTATTTTATAAAAATAATAAATGATTTTGCTAAAACAAATTGAAGATACTAAATTAATAAATAATATAAAAATATTAAAATAAAAATACTGGAAGTAATTTTATAATTATAAAATACTAGGAATCATAAAATAGGTTATAATTGCAATTACATGCAATTTAGCGTTAAAAATGCCAAATAAATTTGTAAAAATCTGAAAAAATCACCTTAATTATATTTTGTTGTAAATATGAGAATGAAATAAGTTATTCACCATAAATGATAATTTGTAGGGTAATTATTGGATTTTGGGGTATGAAAATAGGCAGTAAATTGGTTTAAAAATGCCAAAACTCTTGGGTGTGCTTATATATGCACATATATACTATTTTAGAAGTATTTTGGGTATAAAATTACCTAGGAAAAATTGGGTATCAACAGGAGTTCCAGTATTTTCTGTTCGAGCCGTGAAACTGCTTCATTTGGGGCCTGAGTACCTCGACCATCAGAAGTTTTTGCATGTTCAACCTGTGTGTTGTTTTCCTTTCTGGTGCCATTCAAATCTTCCATTTTTGCTTTTCCTTTGCCTTTTGGTGGACTAAGAGGTGGAGAAAATGGAGGGCCCCTAGATCTTGTGTGATAAGCTGATGATGCCAGTATGCACGAACCAACCTTTAGGGAATGGGAATAATCAAAAAAAAGAAAGAATAACAAAAGGTAGCCAAGTCAGTAAAAATTTTGAAAATTTTGTAGTTTGTAAAAATATATTGTGGGAATATACATTCGCGTCCTAATTTGGGAGCCCCTTTGTGCCCGAGGTAGGCTAGTGACAAATAGTTTTGGAGAAATTAGTGCTAATAATTGCCTCATTTCATTAAATGTAAAAAATAGATGACCCAAAATGATTTTAAGTAATATAATGTCACTAATGGCACTTGGCCTTATTACATTCTGAAAGCAAGTAAACCTAATCTATTTGGTCCTAGAAGGACCCTATCCAGACTGGATGGTCTTGTTGATCAGTTCCCCCAGTTCCCGTAGGTTCAGCAGTAAGAATTCCCTTGCTAAATGTCCTCCTTAATTTCCTTCAGCGTTCTGGCAATTGGTGACTCTCTTCCTCATTTTCCCCTCCAATTCATTAGACTGTACTCTAGATATTCCATCCTTTCACTGGATTTAACAGCCCTTTCCTTCCATTCATTGATCATTTCCATGTCGACCTTATGTTTCTCCATATGCTCTGCTTAAGACTCGTGAATTCTTTTGCGCAATTTGTTGTACTTCACCTGCACTTCGGCCACTTCGTCTATAACCCTGTTTCATGGAAAAACCCTTGGCTCAAAGATCCCTGATATGTTATCATCCAATCATGAGGGGTAGAAGTATGTATGACCTGCATGATATCGATCCAAATAGATGATATCCTTTTCTACGATAATCTTCAAGTGCCACTTGTGTTGTACTTCATCTTTATATGGGATGGCATCACCCTGAAAATCAGCTATGAAGTGACTCATCTTAGCGACTCGTAACCTGTCTCCCACCTACCTGTCTCATAACCTTGAGGGGAGCATAAGGGTATATGCCACATAACCCAATCAGTTTCAAGTGGGGAACATCTCTGGATCTGATGCTGAACTCATCGGTAAGGAACCACTCGAAGATCCATTGAACTTGGTCCTCAGTAAAATTGTTGAAAAATTGCACCCATCCTACAACATTCTTAGGTTGAGCAAACATGTCTGGGATATAGGTCATTCTCTTTGGATGATAGAAGGTTATATGATCGTTTCGCGACTTCGTGGAAATTCGTGATGGTATTGACCCTTTTGGAGATGTTCGAGCAGCCTAACTTGCAGCAGTAAATTGCAACCCTCGAAGAATCTAAACCCCTTCTAACAACATTCCAAGGCCCGGTACATATCCGCAATGATCATAGGGACAATGGTATATGTCTGCCCCTCGATCCCGTCCATCAGAGTTTTGGCCACCACGGCCATCCTGCTGTGGATTTTGTCCCCTTGGATCAGGAACACTAGCATGCCCAAGAAACACACAATGAACGCAAAGACCCTACGATGAATCCTTCCTAAGGAGGTGATGGATAATTCATCATCAAAAATACGGTAAGAGCTGTTGTGACTGTATTGTTCATAGAGGAAGTCAAAAGGTAGGTAGGAGTTTTTCAGGAACTCCTTGTGATCATTATTCTTCAACCCCATCATCTTCAAAAATCCCCTAGTGGTGCAATTTTCTGGAGCTAATAAACCGGAGCTATCCCAAGGTAGCACAGCAAATCTCCCCATTTCTTCTAAGAGAGGGGTCATTTCTATGTTTCCAAAGTGGAACACAACCCTTTCTTTGTCCCAGAACATGGTGGTAGCCTCGATCAACATTTTCTTTGGCTGCAGGTCTAACAAAGAAGGCATATTTCGTAAGACCCTTTTCACATAATTTTGGTCACTTTAAGGAAAATCCCTCCACCAATATACCAAAAGTGAAGGTATGCTACCGACCATGCCAAAAATCGGGAATTCATTCCTCCTTTTCTGCAAAACAAAAGATGGTTAGACCACTTCCCCTTCCAGATTCGTCTATTTATTCAACAATGATTATCATATTGGCACTTACTTCTCAAAAATGCACACAATCATAGTTGTGTCCGTTGGGATTATGAAAAAGCCGATGGAATTTTGGGTGAGGCTTATCTTAAAGGGTTATTATGTGGAAAATATATTAACCTGGCTAGGTTTGACCATGATACATGCACAATTGATCATAGTAAGGTTGCTAAAGAGGTTTAGACTGGGACCCTCAACTGGACAACTTGAGGGGGAAAGGCACGGAACCATCGAACGCACCGCTGATCAACTAGTTTTACCGTAAGTACGCCTTTTCAAATTTAAAACAGTGATATATAGGAAGAGCGCAAACACTCATCAAGTGTTGTTGTAGGATTGATTACGCACGAGTGTAATATAATGTTGAGCATGATTTATGCAACAAAAATAGCATTTTATCAAGTATTTGCACATTTAAAATGACAAATGAGGTATTTGAATAATTGAAAGACAGTTATAAGAAAATAATGAGACAAGTAAGTTTTAGGAAACAAAGGAAATCATAAATGCTTGATAAATGAGCAATTAAATCCAAATAAAGGGGAAAGGGAAAGGGTCCACATGTATTAACAGAATAAAGCATACTCAAGAATAATTCACAAAATAAGTTCGTTATAGTAAGAGCCTAAAATATGTCCAGCAGAGTCACCATGCTGTCGCCCCCCCCCCCCTTTTTCCTCACGGGGTCCGGGTTTTGACATTCACTGGGAACAACTTACTTACTTTCGGGAATTGGGTATTTGAATTTGAAGAGTCGCCACCTAACGTATTAAGGTGCATTAGGGTATCTAAATCAAGTACATCATAAACCGGTTTGCATTACCAGAGATTTGGGTAAGGGCTTTAAATAACCTTGAGGGGAAGGTGTTACACACCCCTCGCGGTCTATAACGATGGGTCTCGGTTGAACTTAAATTATGTGAATTAGTCTTATAGACAGATAAAGCAAAGTAGACAAGTTGATATTACATTTAAAAACAAAGGGGTAAAAAGGGGTCCTAGGTTTTTTAGCCTACAGGATCACATCTGTATAATACCCGGTAAATTATCCTCCACTAGAGGGGTTACACGTGGCATTAGCGCACATGTCATCATATCCTGTTACTACCCATTTACCCTCCCCTTAGTGTTTATATAAGCATTTTTAATTTGAATGAACTCTATGCGTGCATTACTCGTCCCTTTCTTGTGGCCTTAGAGGTATTTAAGGCCTCTAATTTAGGCAGTTCTACACTTACCTGAGGTACTTAAAGGAGAAAAATCTAGGCGACGATCAAAACAATTAGGACTGTCAAGTAAAGAAAAATTAAAGGGGCTCATGTTTACCTCCACAAATAAGCAAATAACTGCACGTCTTAAACAACGATATTTCAGACATTTCCAAAAGTCCTAGAGCACGATATCTAGGTGAGTAAATTGAATGCATGCAGCATCGTGTTAAAGCAAGGTAATAGAGACCTAATCAATTTGCCTACTGATTTAAAGACCTGTTGAATCTGGGCATTTCACGAATAATAAAAGCGTAATTTTATAGTTTGCAGGATTTTAGTTGCCCTACAGGCTTGCCTAGGCGTGTAACGGTGATGTCCTATGAACATGGTATCTAGTCATTGATCAGTAGTGCAATAAACCAGCAAAAATAGTTTGAGTTCATTGTGTTCTATAGGCATGTTGTCTAGGTGCAAATGTTACAGAACAGTTTTTATACACATTATCTCTATAGGCATGATACCTAAGTCTATAGGCTACTTTGAAATTAATCTTATAGACATAGTTGCTACTGAAGAAACTAATTTTGTACGATCTAGATGTAGTCGTAGTATTTAGGCGAGGGTAGAAAATCCTAAAGCATGGTTTCTAATGCACATAAGAGAATAAACATGATTATTAGGTAGAGTTAATAGCAACCTAGTGACATGATTTCTAAACAGGCGTGACATATGCAGAACTATAGAAAAGCAGAAGTTTTAGAACAAATGATATAATGCACCTATAAACATGCACAAAAATATTCCCCTAAGCATGGTTTCTAATGCAAATAGACAATCATAATAATCCTAAAAACATGATTTCTACCCGATCTCCCACAATATATATATATATATATATATATATATATATCACATTTTACTAATAATCCCCAATATCTGTTTACAAAGATTATTACAGACTATACAACAAATGAATTGCAAATATAAACTAAACTATGCTATAGGGAGCCTAAATAGGCCCAACATAAACCTGGAAAAACCAGGCATTCAATAGTCCAAAGTGCCATAGTAGTATCCTGTTGTGTCAAAGATCCCAAGCGCTTCAGGGACCCCCAGCAATGCTCAGACCAGAAAACTTTCAAAGTAACCCTTTGTGAGCAAGTTGGAAAGCCAACTCCAGTGTGTCAAAGTTCAGAGAGCCTCGTGGACTCCTAAGCAATGCTCACACTAGAGGGGCAAGACCCCAAGTGTTCTAAGAATAGGAGTTTAAAACAAGAGATAGTTTTTTGTAAGAAAATAGTTTTGGATTCTCAAGAAGTAAGATGCAAACAAGGGTCATTCATTCATTATAACTCAACAAAGGTCCCAACAGTCAAATAGTATTAAAAAAAGGGTAACATAGAGTTTTAGCTTAGCTTATTAACTGTTACTAGGTGAGCATACAGTCACATACAGAGGGATATTAGGGTTGGGGAGCCATATTGTGAGAGGTGAAAATTTTAAGAGCATGCTAGTGGAGCAATAGACTGACATAGGTCTAGTTTAGACATGAGCAAGTGTATAGACTTACTAGAAGTAGAAGCACATAGGTTTGGCTAGCAAGAATTAACAGGCTGGAAACAAGGCACATAGGTTTACTCAAATAGAAGTAGACATGCTATTGCAGAAATATATAGGTTGAACAGAAGTAAACATGCTTATTGTAGTAAACACATAGGTTTGCTCAAGCAAAATAAGCGCATGCTGATTATTTGGAAACACACAGGTCACACTGAATAGCAATAAGAAAAGAGTTTAGCGAACATACTGATTGGGGAAAATAATCATAAAGCACAGGATCTAGTAAAATAAGTAGACATGCTATGAACATGGCACATAGCTGAATTAAATACAGTAGACATGTTGAACAGGAAAACATACAGGTTCAGAAGAAAGGCATGCTTTTTGTAAGAAAACACATAGGATTAACTGAATGGCAATAGTGAGAGCATAGCAGGTAAGGAAGAAGATGCAGAAGATAAAGTAGTATGGATTCAAAAGTCTAGTCTTGGCTTTTAGCCGACTAGACAAGCAATGAACACAAGTAGTAGAGAGATATGAGTGCAAAGTTTGTGTGTGAGTGCATTTGTGAACTGTTGTTCATGTTTAAAGAAATCAAAATGAGAGTTTATATAGCACTTAGTAAGGTAGGAAAATAAGGTAAATAATAAATTAGAGTTCATAAATAGGGTAATCAGAATAAATCATTCAATTAATTAGGGACTTAACTCGATCAATTTCCATAGAATAATCCGGAAAGAATCCCCTTAAATTGGGGGAATCCCTTAATGATTCAGATTGGGATTCAAATAAGTCTAACAAATCCATCATGTACCATATAGGATTCAATTAGATCCCTAAATCGGACTAATAGTCTAATTAAGGCAAGTTGTAGTAATTAAAGTCACAAATAAGGAAAATAGGTAAATCACAGAGAAGTACTGATTTTAACGGGAAGAATTAGTTCAAATCCTTAATAGAAATCAATTAAGTAAAAACAAATCCCAAAGAATATTGGTTTTAATAGAAAATTGTTCAAGACTGAAGAATTGAGTTAGTCAATACAACGGGTTCACAAAAATGAAACAATAACGAAAAAAAATGAAAGTGTCACAAATAGGAGCATCTAGGGTTTAAACATATACATAAAAATTAATCAAACATGTAAAGAAACCATTAATTTAACACTGAAAGGTTTAGAAAAAATCTTTGGAAAAAGTCTGGCAAGAACCTTAATTTCATAGAGAGTAAACGAAGTTGAAAAAATTAATTAAACCAAGAGATTTTAAAGGAAAATAACCGATAATACTCGAATTGCTTTAGATCTATAATGATCTGAGAAGATTGAACAGTAGTAAAACTAGGGTTTTCAGAAAATAGTAGAGATGAAGAGAATCGGTCGAAAACCCATGGATTCATACTAGAAACAAGAGAAAATCCATACTCACAAATGAAAGTGGCCTGAGACAGACCGGTAAACAACTTTCAAGTCGGAACATGTTGGGTTTCCATGAGATCCTCTCAAGGACTCGTAAAATCAAGCTGCTAGAGAGTAGAGACCGGTGGTGGTCGGAGAATGCACAAAAATACCATGGAAAGGAGGTCTCCACCTGTGACGGTGATTAGGGTTAGGGGGGAATTGAGAGAGAGTTGGAGAGGTTAGGGAACGAAGGCGGCAGAAATGAAAGAATGAAGGAGTTTAGGGGCTTGTTTGGGATTATTATGGTAAGTTTAATTGTGGACCGTTGATCTAAAAGATCAACTACCATGATTAAACGGGGTTATTGGGTTGGGTAGGTTTAATTGGGTTAGGGTCCTTTTAAATTGGTCTTGTGTTTGATAAATTGGATTGGGGGGGAGGGG
>MU675431.1:177890-234281 GCA_026770625.1 Nicotiana glauca
GGGGGGGGGGGGGGTCCAATTTTGGGTTTAAGTTAGGGGTTGTTATTTAAATACTCATTTTACTAAATAACATAATTTTAAAAATAGATAGAAAAATGATAAGAAATGATTTTGAAGCATGAAGGTAATTTAAAATAATTATCCAATATTATAAAAATATAAAAATTTATTTTCTATATAGATAATATAGTTATGCCTATATAGGGGCTATATTTGCAAAATATGCAACTATAGTCTTAAACATGCAAATATAATTATAAAAATATAATTAAAATATTTGAATACTCATATGAACATAAGTGATGAGATTTAGATGATTAAATCATCATAAAATATTATGAGGGACAATTTTTAACATTTATGTAATTAAAAAATATAGACACAAATGGATTTAGGGCCTTTAAAAATTGTAGAAAAATTGTAGAATACTTGTGCATGTTTGTAAATGCATGTACAATATTTTGAACGTATTTATTCAAAATTTAAAATATATGAGGTAATATTGGGTATCAACATGCATGATCCAGTAACTACATGTGTTTGATGACGAGACGTAAAGAGAAGTTCATAATCCTGAATTTATGTACATTGTCCTAGTATCATAAGTTACAGCATCCTCCCTTATCGGTACTTCATATTTAGTTTAGTTTTGTCTTCTTTCAGCCAAGAGAGAAGACAGTCTCTCTATATATGTACAGTATTACAGTATTTTCACTACCATCGAGCTATAACTAATGGGAAGGCCCCTATTGGGAAACCACTTATCAGACGGTAAGTTATATACCAAACCTACTATGGTCTAGCTCCTATGAGCGAGCCTAGAATTGCCGAGATACAGAGCCTAGTATGACTGAGCGCCTAAGAGTGAGGTACTATGGTAGAGCAGTTACACATACTGAGCCTTATAGGGTCGAACAACTATTTTACTTACTATATTGAGAGAGATAAGTCAGTATTAGCAGGTAAGCATATTTTAAAATTATATTTGACTCCCAAGTACTTTCAGTTATTATATTATCAGTTCAGTTTTAGCTTTCAGTTATTCTACTGCCTTACATACTTGGTATATTATTTCGTGTTGATGTCCTTTTTGTTGGGGATTCTGCATTTCATGCCTGCAGGTCCTGATAGACAACTGGATAGACCTTCCTAGTAGACAAAGTCAAACATCAGCTTGGAAGGTAAGCTCCATTTCCTCGAACTTACCATGTCTATACCTTGGAGTCCATTTTATATATATAGGTCTGATGGGTAGGTCGAGGCCATGTCTGACCATGATACAGTTCAGTTATCCCTTGATGTTTGTACATGAGTCTTGTAAATTTTCTATAATAGTATTGTGGCTTTACCAGCCCTATGTAGATGTTTAATTTGGTACTGATGGTTGTAGAGGTTATTTTCATATGATTCATTATATTGCCTCATCGGCCTAAGTTGAGGGTTACCTCTCAAGAGTTCGCAGTATAGAGTGGTATGCTCAGGCCGAGTATGGAACCGGGTGCTGGCCATGCCTCTTCGATTTTGGGGCGTGACAGCCCCAGACGTCCACATGTATAAGAAGTATCTGAACCTGCTCGACATTGTTCCAAGTTTCCTCTACCTCATATGTCAAACCGCGATGGAAATTACCATGTTTGCCCTGAACCTCGTTGTCGCTGCGAATCCAACACACGTGATCTCTCACCTGGCCCTGAATGAGTATAGCGGTCATACTTGTAACCATGTAACTGAAGTGGCTGAGGCCCAGGTGGCCATCCGAAGTACTTGGCCTATAACTAACCTGAGACATCTACTGAGACCTGGAAAATCTCATCCTATTATGTTGCCTATGCTCAGTCCTCTCTAAACCCCTGTTGCGGATGCCTACACCTTTCTATATTTTAGGCGATTGACTAAATCCAGGAGATATCCATACTACGCTGCAATAAGGTGGTGGCACATGCCTCTGTCAACTCTAGGGCTAACCATGATATAAACATGTGGATCCTTTCCCGCATAGTAGCACCTAAGGATGGTGCATATCTGGCCAATGAATCAAAATGGAGACTATACTCTCGAACACTCATATTGCCCTGCTTGAGGTCTAGAAACATATTGACTCGAGCCTGTCATATCTATCATAATAGGCTCGGTATATATCTTACCATCTGATTAGAGGTTGTCCAATAGGGTCCTGCCCACCAATTATAGCTCGATGGTTGTGAAAATAAAATTGTATATATATATACATACACTCTGCTCTCTTAACGGAAGAAAACAATACCCAATTGAATATAAAGTCCTGATAAGGAGAGTACTGTAACTTATTAGACTAGGATAATGTATATAAATTTAGGAGTACGAACTTCTCTTCATGCCTCGTTATCAACCACATGTAGTAACGAGATCATGCTAAAATGAAGGAAGGGCTTAGACTTAGCATACCTTATGTGGTGTTTCTCTACACCCTTGCTCCTCTAAAACTCCTCAAAACAGTAGTAAAACATGCAGCCCAAAGGAAACACAAAGCGGTCCACAAAACAGTCCACTACAAGTGAATAACTCGAACTCACATCTTCCAATCACCATCCCGGGAGTTCTTACTAATATAGAATGACTTACCATGAATTTAAAAACGAAAAAATGGGTGAAAGAGAGTAGTGAACTTACCATTTGTTGGATTACTCAGCTCCTATCTTGGTTATTCAAACTCTAGGTGTTACCTCAAATTAGAACTTGAAAGGGAGAGAAAATCAATAAGCGTTTGTGGGAAATTTTTGGGAGGATTTTGCAGAGCTTATGTCTGGTTATGATGCCCTATTATATATGAAGACTATAGGCCTTTAAAAGGTCTCTTTGGAAATCTCAAACTGGCCCATTTTTGGAACATGTATAATCCTCTCATTTAAGCAAGTAGGTGACATACCTACTTGTCACCTAGAAGTCTGTGTAGTCTCACAAAAATAGCCATATCTCTCTACTCTGACATCGCATTGACAAGTGGTTTGATGTGTAAGAAAATAGACGCATAAATATTCAGTTTAATGAGTGGGACACCCCATAACACCACGTAAGAGAAAATCGCAATTTTTTAACCAAATTTTCAGTAAAACTTATAAACGTAACATGTGATGACTTTCACCGACTTTTGTTCCACAACTCACTTGACTTCAAAACATAACAAACGACAATCATACGACTAACATAAATATTAACATAACCTCTTTGTCATGTTAGGCACCCTAGTCTCACCCTAAAAGTACATGTTCTAACATTTCCAACTTGTTGACTTTTGAAGAAACATTATTTTTTTTAGTTCTTTTAGCTTTTGAACCTTCGAACCCTCTTTGTACTTGTTGTTCATGATCTTCAATATTTGTAACCTCCAAGGAAACATGATTAGCTTACTTTATATACTTTCAAATATTATGTCATTTTTTGTCCTATATTAGTTTGCTTACGATGCACTTTTACGTACAAAATATAGGGTGTAACACCTAAGGCACATAAGTCATTGTATTCCATCTTAAGCACCCCAAATGTACCACAACCGAAATACCCACTCTGAAGAGACCTTCTATTAATCTAAAATTGTTTTCTTCGCCTTCTTGATATTTAAATGTAGAATCCATAATGATATAGAAATACCGCGAGTCTCGAAACTATCCAATGTAAATCTCAGATTCTAGCCATATACAAATTCGAAAGATTCCCAATTGCTACAAATAAATGTTTAATCTATGACAACCTTCTCGAGAGTCATCCACTTTGATCAAATCTCAATTGCACAATACCACCGAATCAAGATTAGGTAGCTACGCAATACTACTGAATCAACCGAGTCATAATTCAATGGTGCAAGCCCACACGCCCATCACCTAGCATGTGCATCACCTCAACATAAAATGAATAACATGTATATTAAGGGGTTCATACCCTCAACGCCAAGTTTAGAAGTGTTACTTACCCTGAACATGTCGAGTCAAAAATCGAGCAACCCAAATAATACTCTAGAATTTCATCCCATGAGTACCGACCTCCGAACAGCTTGAAACTAGCCAAAAGCAACTCCAGAACATCAAATAATGCCAAAGGAAATAAACTCAATCTATAAAGGTTGAATCTTTAATCAAAATCTCAAAGTCAACTAAAAAATAAAACTCGAGCTTGCACCTCAGAACACTTAAAACACTTACAAAATTCTATAACCCATTCACTTACGAGTCCAACCATACTAATTTCACCTATATCCGACTCCGAATCGATGTTTAAACTCAAAAATTCACTTTATGAATTTTTAGACAAAACCCCGCAAATAGCACTCTGAAATCATCAATTAAATGACAAAAACGAAGATGGATGTCACTCCCCGACCTTCGAGAGCATGACTGTAACTCAACTGAGATACCCCAGTCAAGCAAGCCTACTTTATGGTTTCTACCTAACCTTACCCATGAATAAAGTGAAGATATATTCCATTAATTAGACGATGAGAAGATTACATGAACAATACAAATTTCATTACCATTAGAACATCATTCAATATTTTGCAAAACATTTTACACATTCATAGTTTAGAAGTGGAAGCATATGTTATAACTACAACATTTCTTGTTTGACTTTTCAAAATCGGGATCAACTCAGACTATGTTTACAGAGTCCCTAATGGATACAAAAGAGTAATATGATGGTGCCAGCAACAAGGTCCCAGCTATACCTCAAAACACCATACGTAAGGAATCAAAGATACAAGACCGTGAAATGATGTGGGGCTCACCAAGTCAGCTGAGAAGAGGGTTTACTGCTATCACTGATCGATGCCACCTGCTATAGAACCACCTGTATCCATTAAAGGTGCAGCTCTCCTAGCATAAGGGACGTTAGTACATATGAAATACGTCATGACCCAAAATCCGCTATAGGCCATGATGGCGCCCAAAAATTTCGTTAGGCAAGCCAACACTTATTTATTCATTTTATTATTTTTAAAATCATGAATCTTATGTTTACCATGCAAATGGTAACAATAATTAAATTTGTAAATGGGATACTAAAAATACATGATCTATTGCCGAACTAGTTTGAGAGGATGATTAATGTTAAATGTGGAGTAAAAATAGTAAAGATCGAGTTAGATGAAATGATAATTGAACCAATAAGGGATGTTCCCGGGCTTAGGAAAAGCTAGTAGATACCTCGGGGCCGGGCCTCAAGCCTACCTCGTGCCTATCAAAGATAACTGTATCGAGGATAATCGGGAAGGGGATAAGAGATAAGTACGCGCGTACAAGGCTTTATACCATCAATATTTAGCTAAATGACGAAGAACGAACGAGAACAATAAGATGCTAGGGCAACCTCGGGGTCGAAGAACACAGTTTTCTTTAGAAGAAATAGATAGAGAGAGATATTATTGCTCATTGAAGAAGTGGAGCAACATCAGTCCTTTACAAGATGGGGAGAGTCCCTTTTATATAGGCGAGGGGACTCAAAAAAACATGCATATATTGTTTACAAAATTAGAAATATGGAACGGCCTATCGCGCGTCATTTCAGTAGGTTACAGATAGACCGGCCATGTCGGGTGTAGCTATGCGCTTTGGAGTCATATTCCCTTATACCTGACCTCGAACCCTACTTCTTTTGATTCGGACCTCGATGAGTCCGGAGATCGAGAACTCGATCACAACCTACCACCCTCGGGGTCTCGAGGGAGGCTTCTCGAACTGTCTTGATAGCGAAAATCAAGTCTTCTAATTTTTATCAGGTACAGATAGTCTCTGCGTTTCTCATGACGAAGTGATTGGAATTGATTTTGACACCGACTCTTCGATCTTTCCTTGGCGATGCTATAATGGAGATTCATATCACAGCGCAATCCTTCGTAATTGTTGGCGTGTCTCATAAATCCCTACTCAACGTCTTGTCGATTTTGCTCATCGAGGCAAAAGTACTACCATCGGTTTGGTTTTTCAAAAAAATAGTAATTATACCAGTCGGTCAATGTTTCAGAGCATCGATGACCGTGCCATTTCCCATATAAATGAGGGCATCCTGTGGTATTGCATCTTTTATCCCAACACTTCTGCTAGTGTGTCTTGCTTCTTCCTTCTCACCGTCTTCCTCTATCTTTGATTATCAGGATGGGAACATTCTATCTCGAAGTTGTTTTGAGGGGATCCTCTGCGCTGTGTCGAACACTTCTGTCGGGGTCTTCCTTCATCGAACGTATACATATACGTTTAGCCATTGCTGCTACCATTGGCTCGAGATGGCGATGGACGGAGAGTTAGTTCTACCTTCACTTGGATGATTGTCCAAATTATGCACCACTGCTCACTCTTCTACAGGGCCTGGTGAGGCAATTCATTCCTATGGCTCTTCTTACCTAAAGAATGAAGTGGCACCACCGATTGTTGAGATGGGGGACCTCCGAATCGTCAAGCTTTGGCTCTGGCAGGCCATTTATCTTTTTTCTGCCTCCTCCGTATCCCCTTCTTTTCCTTCTCTGCATCTTCCCCGATGGAGATATCTTAGGGAATTGAGCTGGGAACCTATGGGGGGCGGAGGTGGAAGGATTCACCCTCGAGGATACGTGTTCAAGGGTGGGGCGCCCGGGTATGCTGATACTAGAGATGAACTCTCGAGGACGGGCCAGGCGCCCAGGTTTCATCACATGTACATCCTTCCGCTCCTCAGATTTAGGCGTAAGTTCTCGTAAGCCCTTGTACCTTGTATTTAATGTCCCTCCAGGGCTTTGTCATCAAACATTGTGTCCCCTCAAGGGTTCTTGTACTTTGTAAACTTCATGAATGCGAAATGAACTTTGTTGATCTCTGCTTTCGAATTTGCTTAATTTCCTCATGCTTTCATGCCCTTTAAGGATCTTCAAATGTATTCCCTTATGTTGTCGATTGTTGATATTAATATTGGACGTAAGTGTTTGCTTTAATTTCTCACCAATTGACATGGGCTCGTTCCGATCCCATTGTCGTCCTTTGGGACAACCTTTGCTCGATCTGATGGGCTGGTGCTCGTAAGGGTTTCCCGAGTTATTCAGAGATCGCGCGTTGAATTTTGTGGCCTCCGGGGGCACTACTCTAGATGTAGGCCATCTTCGGGTACCCCGAAGGTCTTATTGGTCTGGACGTAGATGGTCCCTTTTCGACAGTATGAGATGGATCTCTACTTTTCCTACGGTACCTATTTGATTTCACTACCACTTATAGGCCGTTGTAGCTTGATTCGATCCCCAGTTGATTGTCAAGGCTTTTCCCTACTTTCTTTTTCATCATTTATTTGGCTTGATGCGGGACCGACCAAATAGTCTCGAGCTATCAGGGCCTGCTGGTTTTTTTTTGAAATCTTGCATCACATTTTGGGGCCTTTGGGACCGATACCCTAGACTAAGGTCAACTTTGGATGCCTTGATGGGTCTTGTTGATTTTGATGTGGACAACTCTTTTAAAAGAGTGCAGGGTTGGCTCCCGTTCGAGGAGCTTGCCTAAGTGCAGGGTGCTTCCTCGGGGCCTCATTGAGTTTTGGAGATCGGAGCTTCCCAGGTATGCCGCTCCGGAGAAGGAGTCGCGATCCTGGGCGTGCACCTCGTGTATGGTACTGGTGCCGTGGATCTCAATGGGCCCTGTTTCTTGGCAGATGGAGGTTCCAAATGTGAAACGCTGTCTGGAGCATGGAGATCAGTCGTGTGAATCCTCGAGCTCCGTTGTCCATTGGAGGATGTTGCTTGGTTTGGGTATTGAACCGTCGATCCGTATCGAGGCCATTGGCTTCCTGCAGCTAACATCTGGCAGGTGACTTGCCACTGTCTTTTGCATATAAGATGTGTAGCTTCGGCCTCTTTGTAAGACTTTGCTATTTTTGGGCAGTTGTTATTCCATCTCGACTTAGGGCTCCCTATCTTCAAAAGCATGAAAAACGTCTGTGTTTCTTTGCTTTATCTTGTTTGTTCTGCTTCAGCTATGGCGACCACTTTGGACCCGCTAAGACAAAATACGGGGAATGCCATTCCCGGTGTTGTAGAGTCAAAGGGCTTCATTCTGGAGATGGCATCCTTGATGAGAGAAGAATATGTGGAGACTGCGAGTCGATGTTGTGGGTGGAGTGAAAGGATGACACTGCAAGTGCTTTCCTCTCGTGAAGGCATCACGGACACTGCCGATGGGTTTTTGATTGTGTATTTATACCTTATTGCATTTTCCCTCTTGATAAGGTCGTGCTCAATTTGTGCTTGAAGTATCGGGTTACCTTGGTGAAATTCATCCATGTTTTTGGTGGAGGGTGCTGATGATGAGATTTTTTCTGGAGAATGTCGGACTTGAGTTCATGCTTGATCATCTCATCAGGCTGTATCGGCCTTTCCACCATCGAGGACTGCTGACCTTGAAGTATCGCTCTCCCACGCCCTTTGTTGTTGATGATGATAAAGGTGGAGATTGAAGGTGGGCCAGTTGGTTTGTCCGAGTTAGGACGATCGATGTCATCCCTGTGAAGTTTCTGCCATTCCCCAAAGCGTGGAATTACACGCATAAGTGCGGCGCCTTACTGTTCCTTCAATTTTTTTTTCATAGCAAAAATTGGTCAAGTAATCAATATTATTCCCTTTGTTGCAGCAACTTCGTGGGTGCCGGGACAAGTTCATGATCTGCCCCACAGGGTTCGGAGGATGGTGACCCATTCATCTTGCGATGAACGCAGGTGGTGAGCTATGTCTCACATCAGGTGGGGAGCAGATCATCAAGGTTTGTGTGTATGTAGCTTGTCTTTTCTATCGATGTGTTCCTAATGCAGCATTTTTTCATCTCAACTGCGCTAGATGCATTGTTTGTGTAGATATCGGGCATTTTCTCGAGGCGAGGCAGCGCTTCCCCGGAGAGGAGTTGGAGTTGTCGGCCTCTGAGCCGAGAGCCAGTAGCAGCAAGAGGGTCTGGGACCCATCATGCGAAGGAGCTTCTAGTGGCGCTGGTCGGGCTCGTATTTTTTAGGGCAGGCCATCACCCAAGTCGGTTATCCCCGGGTTGCCTGTTTCTCGGCGAACGTCTCGCTCGACTGAGTATGTTGTGCCTAGAGCCTGTTCTCCCAGGGTTGCAGGAGCGGTTTTATCAAGAGTATGCTCCGATTTGGAGAAAACTTATCTTCTTCATTTTGCGGTGAGTTTGCACATAATTCTCTCATACCCTGCGTCTTTCTCCCCTAATCGAATCTCTCCTGCACACAACTGTGATAGGCTCATATTCGACTTGCTTCGTCAAATGAACAAATTTAAGAGGGTTCGGGATGAGGGAGAATCCCTTAGGCTTCTTTGCAAGGAGAAAGAATTTGAGTTGCATCATTGGCGATGTGAGACGTATCGGGACTCAAACTACGAGGTCTATTTGGTAGAGCAGGTAACTTCCCGCAGTGCGTTCTTTGCTTCCCTTTAATTTTCATGTCTAACTTCTTCTTGTCGTGTTAGCTGCAGAAAAAGACAGAGGCAGTGGAGCACCTCAAGGGTGAGGTGAACTGTACCAGGGCAGCCTGCGAGGAACTAAGGGGGTAGGTACAAGCTCTAGCTTTGTAGGAGGCAAGTGCTTCAGCTAAGATTCTTTCCTTTGAGGCCTAGCTCAACTTTTCTTGAAGTAACGCAAAGTTCCAAGCAGATATGATTGAGAAACTGGAGTTTGAACTTTCGAAGGTCAGGAACAAGATAGTTGATGCCCAAGTGGAAGCGGCGCTGAGCCGAACCAGGGCAGATCATGAGATGGTGATTTGCATAAAGAAGGCTGCTGATGCTCAATCTGAGTTGAGGCAAGCCCTTGGTTGTGAGAAGAGGATCGAGGAATATGTTCGTTGCCCATCTCAGAGAGAAGTGTTCGAGGAAGTTGGAGCGAGAGGCTTTATCCTCTCGGAGGAATTGGTACGAGCAAGGGCAAACGAGCGCGATGCTCGGTCACTCCTCGTAGGTGTTGTAGAGGACGATCTTGGCGGGTTGTAGCCTCTTAGCTCAAAATATAGTTCTTACTATTTTGTAACTTGGTCTACGGTGCGCAGAGCGTGCCTACAGATAGAGAATATATGTAACGCATGGAGAATTTCAGAGCATTATCCTTTTTGTAATTTTTTTCTATCATTGCTCTTTGTCGTGTATATTGGTTAGTGGGATCGGTCCCTGAGCCGTGCTATGGCTCGAACTCTGATTGGCCTTTTGGTTTTTTCCTGTCTTTATGGGCGGAGGGTGGTTACCCTATGTGCTCCTGTACCAAAGCGTTCTTGCGGGCGCGTAGCCTGGGTATTTGCCGCGACTGTGGATAACGTCGTCAGGGCCGTGCTTTTAGGCATATGGTGATTGAATTTCCCTCAGGTTCAGTCTCCGAGTTGTGATCCTAACTCGGGCTTGTTTTACCTTCGAACCTGTTTGGGCTGGTGATGATGATTTTCATTCTCTGCCTTTGGGTGTTTGGAGATTTTCTTGTAGCTAGTCTCTGAGCCAGGAGATAATGGTCTTCGTGTTGTCACTCGAGATGCGGTTAGCCCTTGACCCATTCGGAGGTTCCAGTTGGCGATAGTGCCTTTTTCTTTCTGCCCTTGGGCATTTGACGGTCTTCTGGATCCAGTCTCCGAGTTGTGTTGTGATTCAAGCTGTAATTGACCTTTGAATCTTATTTTGAGCCTTCGACCAGTGGTGGTGGCCTTTATGTTGTTTGGTCATCAAGAACTTTTAGTGTGAGGCCCGGAGGTGTGCTTATTTGGTGACAGAGGCACTTACGTTGTTTGGCTATAGAGACCTTTCGATATAGGACCCGAAGGCTCGCTTAGCTGGCAACAATGGCACTTACGCTATTTAATGTGAGGCCCGGAGGCTTTTGTAGGCTTTGTTTTCCTCTCGTTAAGGTCTTACTGATTATTTTGCCTGACTCGTCGTCAATTCTAAAAGAACCTCGATTTCAAGTCATAATCGGCGATGTTTTGAGAACCTTGGAAGGTTCATAGCCCATATGTCGAGTAGATCGATGCTTTTTTGGAGCCGACATGGTCGGGACTCATTTTTTACCTGTTTGAGGGAAGCCTGTGTTTTAACCGATTCTTTTCGAAGTGGATTCAGAGGATTTTTTAGCAACAGCCGGGCGTCCCCGAGTCACATTTTTTTGGCTATATCATCCGTTCTGACCGTAGTTGTGTGCATTTGGCCGGGGCCATTTTCTATCTCGAGAAGCAGTTTTAGGCGTCCACACAGAGGGTATGCCCTTTAGGAATTCTTAAAAATGCGACGTGTAGCCTAAACTACGGGATTTTTCATGCCTATTTATGTCTTACAGTTTATCATGCCTATTGAGGTCTTACAGTTTATCATACCTGTTGAGGTCTTACAGTCTGCGAAGAATGGATCTGGTGTTGCCAAGGCTGCCCGTTAAGGTCTTACAATTTCAAATTTTCCAGTGCGTGGTGATTGGCGACAGCCTCTGAGTCATCGAGTTTGCTTGAAGACAGCTTCTCGTGAGTTCGGAGATATTTCTAGGGGCTTGGTGAGCCCGAAGTTCCGACCCTCGAGTTGTGCAAGTTGTAGAATTGCTCAGGGCGAGTCTCCAAATATATCGGATCATTTTAGACCTGAATACCACCTTTCGTTAGTCTTGGGGCCATGTCGCGAGGGCTTTTTGAGCTCGGAACCTCGACCCTTGGATCGCGAGGATGCCAAATTAAATGAGTGTCAAGTGTGTCATGACGTATTTGATATAGATGTTTATTGCTGAGGATAAGTCAAAATATTTTTCTTCGAGGCGTCGGATGCTTAAAAAATGCTCTATTGCTATGTTGATTATTCGACGTGTCTATATGGTCCCATATTTTAAAAATAGAGAGAGATTGTGGACTTGGTGGGTGCAGTCCTATTAATAATCTGGTTGGCGGAACCTTCTTCCTGATAGAAAACACGATCGAGGAAAGAATGTCGGGCGGCCATGTGGCGGCCGTGGATCCTCGAACAGGATCTAGAACCACTGAATACCCTGGCTGTCTGCTGCGTACAGATTAGCAACAAGAAAAGGAAAAAGGGAAATGACAAAAGGATGATGCATTCTTGGGAATATGCCCTTTGGCAGTCGTATTCCTCGTCCGGCAAGGCCGAGCCGAAGACACAAGTTCTCTTACCCTCTGACCTCATTCGAGGGTGACACCATAAGGCGAGGAATCTCTTTCTGTCGCTTGTAGCCAGATGCTTTGGCTATGCGTATGTCATGGAGTTTCACACCCTTGGAGGAGTAAGGCCGGGTCGCATCCCGGGCAACATATTCACCGTTGTTAGTACAAGGCGCCAGCATCCATCATCACCCGACGTGTTAGCCCGAGCTCGGGCGAGCCGCACAAGGGGAGTAATTTGGATATTGCGGTAGTCCTATTGGCTTTGTCCAAACATTGTCGGCACAACTTTAGCTGATATACCTGTAGTCATTAATATATGTTTTATTTGAAAATGAGCTCGAACGAAAAAAGGGATTACCAATACGTTAATGTAATGCCAGGGTGAAGCCTCGGTGCCCTTTTTCCTCGAGCGGGATGATGTCCTCGGCGAGATCTTAGCAGGGTGACATCATCCTTTAACGGTTGCGATGATATGCTGCAACTTTTCCAGCTCTGCTTTATTCGATTTCCCCTTTTCCGTTGAGCTGGATCTGGGTTCGCTTGTTTTGCAATGTTTTGTGGTTTGGATGGCGTAGTCGCTGCTCTCTTGGGTCTTTAACTCCAAAAATTTTGTGACTCTCGTGGTAGGCCACGGTTTCCTTGGAAGGAATTTTATCGAAAAGGCCCGAGCCACACCGAGTTACCAGCTTTAATTATGGTGACCACTACATTTGGAACTGCAATATTGAAATCAAACTTTATTGGGCAAGGTCTCCTTGCCGATTGCATTTCGTTGAATCTAGTATCATTGGGGGTTCCTCAAGGTACCGTCTTCGGTCCACCGCCTTGTTGTTGTGAGATGCGATGTGCCTCGGATGGTTTCTCCCGTTCGCACTATGTGGACGACGACTCCATTCATTCAGTGTCGGCTTTTCTGTCGGGGATCTGCTTGGATACGTCGATTCAGTGGAGATCTCTCGAGGGTTACTCGTGACCTTGACTTGTGTCCGGTGTCGGTTGCTGGTATATGACCAAGCCTCGACCGGATATTCGACTAAGCTTCGCTCGAATTGCTCCGGAGATGCCAAGTATGCTTTGTTTGGGTTTTGGGCGAAGGCCCGTGCCACCCTACTATTTAGGATAGTGAATGGTCTCGTTTGTCTTGTTGGATAGCGGGGCACGACTCCATGTGATATTTTATTTCTTCTTTCCTCCCGGCCTTCGGTGCATTGAGCTCTTCTAGCATTATCTCAATGGTGTTGGTGTGTGCTTCCACGGATCGTGACAGTATGGTGAGCGGGACCCCAAAGTTGGATGTCGATCAATGATGTTGCAATGTGATTTCTTCGAGGGGGAATTTCTTCAATTCTCTTCATCGGGACCGGCCCGAATTCTCTATTTTGGGGGTCGTCGTTCCTGAATGGGCGTGCGTGAGCGGAGATGCACCTGTAAGGACTGGGGGTCCTATCTTCCCCAGGGGATTTTGTTATTTCTGACTTTCGCGAACTGAGTCTTGGGATCGTATTTCTGGGAGATGGCTGTTGTAAGGATCTCCGTGAGCGTGAGTTGTCCTTTTCGATGATGTCCTCTAGCATCCTTATCATTGTAGGATAGGTTGGTGGTTCGTCGTGGCCCGATACCTTGGATATTGGTTCAAAGTGAGTAGATATTTTGGGTTCTATACCGCCAAGAGTCTCCGGGCTGCTCTGTAGCTGAGAGATAATGTTGTTCCTGCATCATTTTAAAAATAACACGAAGATCAACTTCCCAATCTACCGGGGTTGGGATTTTTCAGGTTTTCTATCGATTAGCATGTTGCATGCCATCATCGGAGCACAAGACTTCGTTACCCCGCTGCGTAGCACATGAATCCATATTCACTTGGACCGATCTTGATGCATTATCGGGATCTTACGGTGTTGCGCCAGACGTTAGTATGGCCACATTGTTTTCCTCGCGATTTGTGGGGTTATCGTCCTCATCCCTGAACTCGAACCTTGCTTCTTTTGATTCGGACCTCGATGAGTCCGGAGATCGAGAACTCGGTCACAGCCTACCACCCTCGGGGTCTCGAGGGAGGCTTCCCGAACTGTCTTGACAGAGAAAATCAAGTCTTCTGATTTTTACCGCATACGCTTATTTAGCTAGAGAGGCCAGTGCATTACAATAAATCGTAGTTTGATACTGTTTAGTTAAAATATAAAGTAAAAGTGTGCCAATGTAAAACAATCAATAAGCGATTTCTAGAGCAACCCCCAAAAGCTGGTATTATAAGTGCACGAGCATCTATTAGAATGTACAATATTAATACAGCCTCTTTCAAGAATACATGTTAGACAGAAAAATAATACAATTAGTTCTGATGGAGACTCTGTATGTTGCGGATCAAAACCTGGGATGCATCTTACCGTAAATTCCCCGCAATAGTTGCGCCTCCCACCGTATGATACTATCAAGGCGAACGGTCCAATCCCATAAGAATGTGGTATTGCCGAGCAGAACGGCCAGATCCCATAATAGTATGATACTACCAAGGCGAACAGCCCGATCCCATAAGAATGTGGTAATGCCGAGGCCCGATCCCAAAAGAATATGATACTGCCGAGGTGAACAGCTCGATCCCAATTTTTCCTCATATATTTTTTCTCATATTTTTAATACATATAAATTCTTTATTTATGCCAACATAGTGTTTAAATATTTTTAGTGCATTTTATAGTTATAGTTACATTTTTAGGCTAATTGCACATCTTTGCAATAATAGCCCATACCAGTGTAATTTTGCATAATTACATTATTAATGCATAAATGATATTTTATATTTTCAAAATGTTAAGTAAGTATTTTAAATCATTTTACTACACAAAGGTATTTTTTGGAATTCATTTATTATTTTTATAAATTATATACTTATTAAAAGTGGCTATTTAAAATCTGGCAGATTTTTATTTCAATTTCAGTCCTAATTCACCCCAATTACCAACCCAATCCCAATTAAAATTACCCAGCCCAAACCGAGCTGCCTGATCCAGCCCCGAAACCTTTTATTCTTGGTCGTTGATCATATAGATCAATGGCCACAAACGACCCTTCCTAAAATAAACCAAACGACCCCCCCCCCCCAAAAAACCCTTTCATTTCCACCATCCGCCGGCCTGAACCCCCTCTCTTCTCTAAAATTCTCTCAAACCTAACCCTAATCAAACCTCACAAACTCTCACCTATGGCTATCTACAATGATTTCTCACCACCCCCAGGCCTCCAATGGCCTATCTCCCATTAGTCTTGCCATTTCCAGGGTCCTCAAGGGACCAGGGCTAGTTGTCTCGCATCTATGGCCCCTTTCTCGCCTATTTCAGGCTATTCCAATGTGATTCCGAGTAAGATCATCCTACATCGGCAACGATATATGGTTTTTTCAGCAGGTTTCTTCACCACTGTGTTGTTCTCCTTGAAACTCTAATTTCTTTCTTCTGAACCTATTAGATCTGTACAGATCCGAGATGATTTAAACTTGTTTTTATGAGTTTTACAATAACCTTGTGATTCTTTACAAGAATCATATGGTTTTCAAGTGATTTTTCATCTTTCTCTAAACTAGGATTTCCTGAAATTTCTTTTCCAAAACATTTAGTGATTCGGGTGTTTAATTCTGTTTCTATATGTTTTAACCGATTTCATTAGGATTGCTCTAACTTCAACTTGTTTATACTAAAAACCCTAAAAAATATTTTTACTCTTTTTTTTGGTTTCTGAGTTATTTGAGTACTGACTTTGTTCTTGCCTGGGTTCCTGTGATTTCTCTTAGCCATTTGAATGTCTCGTGTCTTTCTTGTCCTAATATGCCTCTAATAAGTTCTTGGTTCAATTTTTCTACTGATCCTCATTGTCTATGTTCATTATGACTGTATTTCTTGCTTTATTTAAGTTGTTTGTGATACTTGCTGACTCTTTCATGATTTTCTCTCTAACTGAGCCTATTGGGGTTTTGACCTAATTTTTTCCGGCTAAGTTCTATGTTTCTGTCAAATTTTACTTAATTTATTTTCTATTTATGGGAATTGATATATATTTTTTCTAAAAATCAGTATTACTTTGAAATTCTGGCTAGTTGATTAATCCATTAGAGATTGGTATGCATTGACTTATTTTGTTTCCTTGTTTATAACTTTAATTAGTCGTCCGTGCCTTAATTGCTTGCCCTTACAACTTTGGGATTCTTACTGATTCTTTATTTGGTATGATTTTGTCTTTTGCCTAAATTAAACCCCTGTTGTTACCGTTTGGCTAATTTTCCCTAATTAAAGGAGTCTATTCTGAACCCCTTATATGATTGGATTCTTATTGCCCTTAATTGTTGATTTCTGATTCTTTTACCTTATTGACTCTAACCTCGAACTGCTATATCAGAACTCTCCTATTCTCACTTCAAAAAATAGAACATTAGTTCACAAAAGCACACTTACACTCTAAAACTCTCTTTTGTACTCTGCTACTTGTGATACTCACTGGTCTAGCCGACTGAAAGCCAAGGCTAGATATTGGGATTGCATCTGCTTTATATTCTACATTCTTTTCTTCAACTGGTATGTCTCTAGTTAAATTTTGAAAATCCAAACCCTATGTGTTTCATTCCTGCACTAGTTCATCAGCTATGAATTCAATCTGTCTTCCTGCTTACTTCGTTGCCTAGCGTTTCTAAACTCTGTCATGTACAATGTATTATTATCATGTCTACACTTCACCTAGTTATCTAATACTTAACCAACCTGTATGTGAATCTCCGTTTAATCCCTTAATTGTGTGATCATGTTGGGTTTTCTATATGTGACTCTTATGTGCCCCAATCCCTTTATCCCCATGTGAGATATGTTTGTTGGGTGTTTCTAAATTTGAATGTTATATTGATAATTTGTTGTTTTCGAAAGAGTGTTGGTGCTCTTCTCAAACTATCTTTTACTACCAAACTATTACCTGTTTCTGAAAATCTTTTTCACTCTTAAAGTCATCTCTATTCCATTTTCAAAATCTTTACAAAACTATGGCAAGCACTCTCACATTACTCTTAGATTACAAGGTTTTGACCCTATGATATGTGTACTGCCTTGAGACTCTTGAGATCTCTCTGAACGTTGGCATGTCAGAGCTGGCCTTTCCACACTGCACAATAATCAGTTACTATTTGTGAAAGTCTTGGTGTGATCACTTCCCGGGATCCTCGAGGTTCTTTGGGAAATTTCACACACCTGGACATGAAATTGGCTATGGAACTTTGGCATTTGAGACTACTGGAGGCCTAGAAATCATTTGGGCCTACTGCAGGCTCCCTATAGATTATTTTTTTTATTTATGTAATTTTTCATTCAATTCATTGGTCTTTAATAATTATTGTAAACAAACAGTGGGGGTTTAGTAAAAGGGAGGGTAGTATATGCATTGCGGGTAAAATTGAGTAGATACCATGCCTATAGGATCCTGGTTGATTCAAATGTGTTTGTTATGTTTTCTTTGCCTCCACACAATTAGAAACCATGTGTATAGGATCTAAATGACTTTTAATAATTAGACACCATGCTTATAGGAATTTAATCAGCTCTAGCAAAAATCATGGCTATAGAACTTAAAACCAGTTTAGTTAAATAAAGCAGTTTAATTCATGTTCGTTTATTCTAAATTGGTTTAATTCAATTAATCTCTCCGGTTCTTTAAATAAGTCTTCAAATATTGCTTTAAATAAATACTGCTAAAAATCATACCTGTAGGATCTCAAATTGTAATCTAAAAAAAATCGTTTTACTGTTTTGATGCATTCCTAATCAATATAGATATCATGCTCATAGGACATCACTGTTATATGCCTAGGCAAGCCTAAAGGACAATTAAAATTCTGCAACTGTAAAACCAAGTTCTACTATTTGCGACTACTCATACTCATCAAGTCTAAAACTAGTAGGCAAATGGAGTCAGTTCTTTCACACTTTGGCCTTAATTCTATAATGTATAATCTTTGTTCACCTAGATATCCTGTTCCAGGGCTTCTTTTAAATACCTGAAACTGTGTTTAAGACGTGCACTTGTTTGCGCTGTTTGTGGAGGTAAATGTGAGCCTTTAATTATTCTCTCTTCAGTGCAGTCCTAATTATTTTGGTTGACGCCTAGATTTTTCTCCTTTAAAACACCTTAGGATGTCTGGAACTACCCAAATTAGAGGTCCTAAATACCTCTAGGGCTACGAAGAAGGGACGGATAATGCACGCATAGGATATCTTTCAAGGCTAATAAAACGCTTTAGACTTTGACCAAGTGGAGGAAGTTGGGTAGTAAGGATATGATGACTACGCACTAATGTCACGTGTAGCTCCTCATTGAGGAGTGATTACTGGGTATTGTGTGGGTATGATCCTGTAGGCTATCCAACCTAGGACCCCTTTTCCCAACTCTCATTGTTTATATGAATTTACTTTTCTTTATATATGTGCAATTTGTTCAAACCCTTTTCCTTGTTTCATTACTTGAATGTCAAAACATGCCTTACTTGCAAGTACGTGGTAAAACTGTTTATCTGTTTATTTGAGTAATTCACGTAGTATAAGTTTGGTCGGGACCCACCGTTGTGGACCGCGAGGGGTTCATAACACCTTCCCCTCAAGATTATTTCGAGCCCTTACCCTAAATCTCCGGTAATGCTTACTAGTCAATGAATTAATTGCTCAAGGTGACCTAACGCACCATAATTCGTTAGGTGGCGACTGTTCAAAAACCTAATTCCAAAGGAAACGAGTCGATTCCCATGAAAGCCGAAACCTGGACGTTCTCTGTGAGGAGGGAAAAAGGGGGCACGACTTTGACCCCACTCACGAATATACATGTAAGTTATGAAATTTAAGAAAGCTTTTTGATGAAAACATACAACGTGTGAGAAATTTGTAAAGGAAGCACAATTATTCCACGGCTAATCATGTAGCTCATCAAATCTATAACATAGCGAGTCTATCTCTCAACGCAAGCCTAGTCTTAGGTTGTAACACAAACAAAGGAATTAAACAAGCAAGGATAACTCAAATAGTACAATTAAAACATGGCGTGAACCTAAGTCTACCCGAACAAATCAGGAATCCTAGCATACGCAGGGACACTCGTCACCTCATACGTGCGTAGCTCCTACAACATGTAGCACATAAGAATATAACACCTACGGGGTAAATTCCCCCTCATAGGGTTAGACAGGAGACTTACCTCGCTTCGAAGTTCCATAACAGGCTCTAATGCCTCTTTAACTCGTCGACTCAAAGCCAAATGATCCGAAACTAGTCAAAAAATGTGGAAATCAATCGAAATATACTCCAACGCTTATAAATAATCAATTAATAACAACTCCCAACTCTGCTCAAAAAGTCAATAATGTCAACCCTCGGGGCCACGTTTCCAAGTTCTGAAACTTTTTGAAGATAAACATTACTCATACCATTACGAAATCAAATACATCATTTATTCCTAATTCCATGTCCAATTTTGTCGTGAAAATCTAAAAATTCCAATTATAGGTCTTTTTTCAAAATCGTGAAATTTTCACAAATTTTCAAGTTAAAATTCCATATGTGTTCATGAAATATAATAAAAATGGTTTGGAAACACTTGCCCCCATGAAATGGATGAAATAGCTCTCCGAAAGAGAGAAAAAAGAGATGAAATGAGAAAATCATGTTTTAGCTAACTTATATTCTGCCCAGGCCTCTCTTCTATGCGAACGCGATAAAGCTTTCGTGGTTATGAAGCTTAACCAGACAAGCCTATACGAACACCGGTCAAACAACGCAAATAAGAAGGCAAAAATCCCCATCCTCAAAATTACCCTACGCGATCGCGTTAGTCCTTCTGTGATTGTGTAACACAACTCCCCCAAACATACTTGCATCCTTAATTCTCTGCATTAGCGACTCATCTCACGCGAACGGCGAAGGAACACCTGCTCCAGCTACGCGATCATTTTTCCATTTAAACAACCGTGTTAAACAAAACCTCCACCATCCAAGCTAACCCTTTGCGATCGCATCCTTACTTCCGCGATTGCGATGCATACAAATCACATAAGAAACCAGCAGCATCAAAATAAAGAGAAACAACCCCGATACTCACCTGAGGCCCCCGGGACCCCGTCCGATCACACTAACAAGTCCCAATACCTTATCCAAACTTATCCAAAGGCTTGAAATACCACGAATAACATTAGAATCTTGAATCGATGATCAAACTTTCAGATTTCCAAACATTGATGAACGCGTTCGAATCGTACTTAAATATTCCGGAATGACTCCAAACTTTAAGCACAAGTTATAAATCACAATACGAACCTATTCCATGGCTTGGAATCCCAAACGGACATTGATAACAACCAAAGTCCATTTCAAATAAAACTTAGTAATTCCTAAAACCTGTAAAATGTTAAATTTCCACAATAAGCGATGAAATGCTCCCGAGCCACCCGACACTCAACCCGAACACACGCTCATGTCCGAAATCATCATACAAACCTATCGGAACATTCAAATCTCGATTCCAAGGCCGTTAACTCAAAGTCAAACCTTGGTCAACTCTCCAACTTAAAGCTATAGAGTTGAGAATTTTCCTTCAAAAACAACTTTGAACTTCCCGAAATGTAATTCCGACCACACGTACAAGTCATGATACGTGAACTAAAGCTACTCAAGGCCTCAAACCACCGAACGACACGCTATAGCTCAAAATGAATAGTCGTGCCGCTACATTCTCCCCCACTTAAATATAAATTCGTCCTCGAATGTGCCAAGACTGTTCCGAAGTTGCCTCAAAATCACTACGCAACACCTTGTGAACCTACCCGAGCCACCACAACCCAGGTGAATACATTTGCTCAAGCCAGACTGAAGATCCTCCCTTTTATTTAGTCAATAAGCCTTAGGACCAAATTCCATCCTCTGAATTTCTCTATAAGATCTGATTCTGACATACGAACACCGTATCAACCTCCACACATTGAACCCACACATGATCATGCACCCATGCTGATATTACACATTGCACTGTGTTACTAATTTGCCCATGGTAACCTTCTCTAAGCACAATAGCTACAAATTCACTGACCTGATGCCCATAGTATACCTCATAACACATATAAGCTTGGTCTTAATCCTCACAATACTACCACGATAAAAACCATGCGCAGAAACTCATAACCACCTATCAAATCAATAACTCCCGGAGTTTTTCCGTTTGACAAGAACGGTTACCTCATTCTGAACTCAATAATGACATTCTTTCTTCAATATACCTTACATAAATCTGATTGCACTGATTTCAGGTCCAATAACTTCGTCTCACCTACTACAAGCTGCTCAGGCAATAAACCACCTTAAACAGTAACCAAGATCTCATATGACACCATCAATGCGCCAACAAGCTACAACTAGAATATGACAAATAAGGAAGAACGAACTATAGAAACAAACTACCTAGCATGTGCAACGAATAAAACGGCCGAACAGCTGCTATGAACCCTTTCTAAAGAATGAGGAAACAAAATACACAGAAATAGTATAGGGAATCATACTCAACATCTCACTATTACACCGTGCAGCCCGATCCACACATGATACTGTTGCGACGTGCAACCCGATCCAAATATCATACTTGTGGCTACATGCCACCCGATCCACACATAATAATCAATAAGGAAATACTCATCGAGCCATGATGCTCACACCTATGAAGTGCCTGAATATCGAGCACAAGTACACCAAGTGCATAAATATGACTTTTGGGAGATAGATAGCGCCATGCGCCACAAAACTCAAGCTCAACTAAGGTAAAATAACGTCAAGCTACTCAAGACCATAACACACTGCAAAAAATCAAGTTGTCTCACAACCCACATGGCATAATATAGTATTACATAGGATAGCTAAAAATAGGAATAACATCCAACACCACAAGACTACTTCATAAATAGTACTATGCTGAATGAACACATCCGACCTGACGTAGAGCATACATTCACATTATATCTACTAGCAGACCTCAAACCAATTCCGATCATCCTATACTGGGCCAATAACCTTCCAAGACTCCAACAATGACCCTATTCATGACACATAAGAGTAATCGTCAAGTCCAAACAAACTCTCACAGTCTGCAACCAAAGAAATATAGTGCCTCTTAGTAATAATCTCTTCGATTTGCAATGATATCAAAATCTCCATACCTGATTTAGGTTTTCAATAATTGAATGACTAACATGCCCCACTTATACAATCTTCCCGTGGATATACTCCAACAACCTTCCCCACCAAGTCGTAAAATATGAACATTAATGGCCATTGACCATGCTATTTTTATAATACTGCCAAGCATCCGCATTTCAATACCCAACTCTCCTACCAGAAAACAGACCATCCTCAGGTTGTCCAAATATAGTGTCAGCATACTCTGAACATCTTATATCCTCTGCCGCTCCTCCGAGCTCGTGACCTTCTTATCAACGCTGAACCACAACCTTGATCCTCAACGTCCAATTTCTATACTGCTCACTACACTTATCCTGCTGCTACGTGAGAGTAACAGAATTTCACCATAACTCCTGAACCACAAATAGAATAAACACTTCTTCATCTAGAACCCCTTTCACACAATACATTTCAGAGAAATAATTGCAACACACAATCGAATTTCCATAACCACAGAAAACACAATCCTCAAGTTGTGGTCTGAACCACCATAACTCTTCCAGGATCCATCTACACATAACAGACCATCTTAATTAATACCTCCAAAACAATCAAATTATAGTGGATGTCAAGCCCGCACGTACAACCATAAATCACCTGTATAGCTTAACATACCGAAGGAGCTAATCATTTCCACAACCATGCTAATTTATCCAATAATCTCTAACTCACCTAACTTCTTACAATTTACTATTGACTTGCCTTCAAAATAATAAAAGCTCCCTTCAAATACATAACAGACCTCAAACAAAACGCATCCTAAGTGACCCCAAATCACAAGACCACATTGTCTCAACATCCATAAGCCATTTTATACCCTATTTATGCACTTAATAGTATCTTTAACTAACATACTGCACTGATTAGACCTTCTATGAACCTGAAGTTATTTCTCCCATTTTTTTAATGCTCCACCGCAGACCCGTTGATAAAATAGAAAGGCTCCAACTGCACTTCACACTCTACTACAAAACCCAATCCTCCACCACATAATGAACCTAAAAATCTTTAATCGCCACACCTAAAATCTCGAATCCACTAGAACCATTGTTGAGAGTCACCCACTCTAATCTAATTTAAATTATTTAACCAAACCACTAGTGCTCTGTCAGCATATGGGCACTCCGGTGAAGGAACTAGATGAATACTTTCCCTTGTACATCACATCCATCAATTTATCCCTAATGTTTCCTTCCCTTAGTAATAATTAATCAACCAATATACTGATAACCCGAAACTGTAAAGGCATATCCTCATAGATAGTGGGCTCCCTAAATCAACTTTAAGCCACAATTACATAATTTCATAAGTCACAATGACTCCTCCTCCTCAGTTACCATGATCTCACACCATTGCTACCCCGAATTTCTCCTATGTCCTTATTGCACTTATCATAACACATCCCAAATTATCAACCACAATAGCACACTCGACCTCATGATATTCATACAATCTTCTTCAAGCGATCCAAAATCACCTCGCAGTACATTCATCCCATGTCGGGCAGAAGGTAGAACTATTCGTAGGAACCTCATCAAAATCACGGAAGTGCTAACCTGCTCATAAGAGACAACCCACCTGTATACCCTCATCTCAACCTCCTCTAACTTCATTGATATAGATTTATCCATAATGAAATCAACTAATCTCCCTAGGTCCACGCTGATTCGCTATCCATAAGAATCCCTTCATTCCTCAACACCACCTGAAGGTCCAACAACATGTTATCAAGACCTTTCCATCACATTCAAAATTCCTAGGCATAGAAACCACCTTATAGATCATCTCCCTCGAACCATCAACATTGCAAATGCCGATTCGATCATGAATTCGCAACACAGCACCATCTATGATAACTTCTTCTTAGGTTATGTCTCACAACACCATGCCCACAGGCAAACAAATAGATATCATCATGCCGATGAGCCTCAACGCACTCAAACAAGGACGATGACACCATAATATTAACAAGATTTCCCCCAAATTCAAAAGTATCAAATCTCAACCATATGCAACACAAATACTAGGCTGAAACAACAAAACTCCCCTCCATATGGCGACGACAATAGACGACTAAAATACGTATGGAGAAACATCTTGCACCACATCTGCCTTTACCATTATAACTTCTCGATGCCAAATTGATAGCCAACACTCCAGATCATATAATAATGAATAAAAAGGAAATAAAGGCATAAGCCTCAATGGAATCAAATCGCATGATGAGGAATTAAGAAAGGAAGTGCTCCTAGCATCCCGATAAGCTCTCGAAGATAAGTACAAACATCTCTGTACCGATTCGCAAAACTCTATTAGACTTGCTCATGACTCATGAGACCTAAATGAACCCAACACTTTGATACCAATCTGTTATGACCCAAAATCCACAGTAGGTTATGATGCTGCCCAATGCCGTCATTAGGCAAGCCAACACTTATTAATTCATTTTATTATTTTTAAGATCATGAATCTTATTTAGATAGAGAGGCCAGTGCATTACAATAAATCATAGTTACATACATTTTAGTTAAAATATAAAGTAAAAGTGTGCCAATGTAAAACTATCCATAAGCGATTTCTCGAACAACCTCCAAAACCCGGTGTCACAAGTGCACGAGCATCTACTAGAAGGTACAATGATAATACAACCTTTGTCTAGAATACATGTTGGAAAGGAAAAAATGTAATTAGTTCTAATGGAGACCCTGTATGCTGCAGATCGTAACATGGAATTCAACTCACCATAAAGTCCCCGCAATATTAGTACCTCTACGCCCAAAAGACCACCAGAAATATATACCAGCACAATAAGTGCAGAAGTGTAGCATGAGTATGTAAATCATTGTGTACTCAATAAGTATCTAGCCTAACCTCGAAGAAATAGTGATAAGAGGTCGACATCGACACCTACTAGTGGTCCGATAAATCAAGTACAATAGAGAGTAAACAAGTATAAGGCATGGTAAAAATAGTGTAAATAAATTTATGCATGTGGTAGGATCCTCCTCTAAATAGTAAACACAAGCTCTCAATTGTTAGTTACCTCCTAAATTGGAGTATATATAAAATGGACCTCACCAGATAGGTCGTTACAACTCAAATTAGGAGAACACACAGATATGATGGTTTCTAATAAAATATTATGCACGATGCTGCCAAGGCGAATGGACCGATCCCATAAGAGTATTTATTGAAATGTAGAGGCAAACGACCTGATCCCATAAGAATATGATACTGCCGAGACGAACGGCCTGATCACATAAGAATGTGGTACTACCGAGTCGAATGCCCTGATCTCATAAGAATATGATATTGCCGAGGTAAATGGCCTGGTCCCATAATAATGTGGTACTACCGAGGCGAGCGGCCTGATTCCATAAGAATATGATATTGCCAAGGCGAAAGGCCCAATCCTATAACAATTTAGTACTGTCTAGGCGAACATCCCAATATTATAAGAATGTGGTACATAATCCTGCCTAGGCGAACCGCCCGATCCCATTAGAATAAGAAACTTTAACGAGTCCTTAACCCCACTCACGAATATACGTGTGAGTTATGAAATTTAAGGAAGCTTTTTGATGAAAATGCACAATAGGGGAGAAATTTGTAAGGGAAGCACAATTATTCTGTGGCTAATTAAGTAGCTCGTCAAATCTCTACAATAACGAGGCTATCGCTCTATACAAGCCTAGTCTTGGGTCGTAACGCAAAACAAAGGAATTCAACAGGCAATGATAACTCAAATAGTAAAATTAAACATTACGTGGACCTAAGTCTACCTAGACAAATCAGGAATCCTAGCATACGCACGGACACTCATCTCCTCATATGTATGTAGCTCCAACAACATGTAGCATATAAGAATATAACACCTACAAGATAAATTCCTCCTCATCGGGTTAGAAGAAGACTTATCTCCACTCCGATGTTCCAAAACCGGCTCCAATGCCTCTCTAACTCGTCGATTCAAAGCTAAACGATATAAAACTAGTCAAATAATGTACAAATCAATCAAAATATACTCCAATGCTTATAACTAACAACTTTATAACAATTTCCAACTCCACTTAAAATGTCAATAAAGTCAAACCTCGAGATACACGTGCCCAGATTCCGAAATTTTTTTGAAGATAAGCAATTCCCATAAAATTACGAACTCAAATATATCATTTATTCCTAATTCTATGTCCATATTTATGATAAAAATCAAAAAAATTCAATTCTAGGTCTTTCTTAAAAATCGCAAAATTTGCACAAATTTTCATATTAAAATTCCATATGTCTTCATGGAATATAATCAAAAGTAATTTAGAAACACTTACCCCCAAGAACTGGATGAAATACATCTCCAAAATCATCCCAAAGTCGGCTCCAAGAGAGAAAATGAGATGAAATGAGCAAATCCCATTTTTGCTAACTTATATTCTGCGTAGCCCCCCTTCTACGTGAACTTGATAAGTTTTTGCAATCGTGAAGCTTAACCAGACAATCCTACGTGAATGCATGTCAAAACAACGCAAACGCGAAGGAAAAAATGTACAACCTCAAAATTTACCCTACTCGATCACATCAGTCTGTGACGACCCAGCCCGTCGTCATGTGAGTTACCGTCCCACTTCTCCCATATTATGTTGCACCATGTTTCAATATCAGTATTTGAGTTGATCGGGTAGAATTGGATTGGTTTTAGTTGGAAATGAGGCACTTAGCCTCTTAGAAGGAAGCTTGTTTTGGGAAAGTCAATTGGAAGTTGACTATATAATTATAGGGCTCGGATACGAATTCTGGTGGTTCGGATAGCTTCGTTAGGTGATTTGGGACTTAGGAGTGTGTATAGAATATTTTTGTGATGACCGGTGTAGAATTAAGATTGAATTGACAAAGTTAGTATTTTGGTGAATTTCGGTTGATAGGTGCGATTTTGATCCGAAGGTTGGAATGGAATTTTGAGAGTTGTTGTAGCTTCATTATGTCATTTTTGAATTTTCTACAAAATTTGAGGTCATTCAGACTAGTTTTGACGTGTTTCGGCATCGGATGTGGAATTTGGAAGTTCTTGAGATTTATAGGCTTGAATCCGATGATGATTTGATGTTTTGATGTTATTTTGGGTGTTCCGAAGGTTGGAACAAGTTTGAATAATATTGTGGGACATGATGATATAATTGGTTAAGGTCCCGAGGGCCTCGAGTGGATTTCAGAAGGTTAACGGAATGGAATTCAGACCCAAAAAAGAAAAAAGGGAACTGCTGCAATTTTCTGCAGAAGGCCTTTGGACAGCAATCGTGGAGCGTCGTTCGGGGGCCTATATCTTTTGATCTACAAGGAATTTGGAGATGATTCTAAAACGAAAGTTGTAGCCCTTCGTCTCTAGTTTCCAGAAAGATAAAGAAACCGTAATTTGGATATCTGTAGTGAAAGTGATAATCGATTAAAAATGACTAGTGGAGCAGTTTCTCCAGGATTTTCTGATTTCATGGAGCCTACTTTAGAAGCTCATATCTCGGGATAAATAAAGAGTTATATGGTTTACAACCTATAAAATTAAAGATCTTCGAGTGTAGTTTCTAAATCTTCAAACTGTTTGTCATTTGAATATTTATAAAAGACGTTATGGGTGTTTAAACAGAAGGTGTCCGACAAGGAAAAATTTTAATAGGATGTACAACTTGTATAGCACAAGTGCAAGGTACAACTCGACGAAGCACGGACAGATTCTTTAAACAAGGATTTGGCTTATTTCTTTCATTTCTTTTATTTGGCTTGGATGATTTTGGAGAGAATTTCAAGAGGGATTTCATCAAGCATCAAAGGTGAGTTGTTTCTACTTACTTCCAAGTTAAATGCAAGATTATATGTGAATTAGAACATGAAAATCAGTAGAAAAGTTGGGTTTTAGGGCTTGTGATTTTGAGATTTTCTAGGGTCGATTTGAAGGGTCAAACGAGCTCCGATTTTTGTGTTCTTTATATGTATGGACTTGTGAGAGGACGAAGAACATTTTGGTATAAAAATTTCTGAGTTTCGAGACGTGGACCCGGGGCTCGGGTTTTGTAAAATTCATGAATTTTATATTTTTCGATTGCTTTCGATTGGGTATTGTCCCTTTAGCATAATGCGACATATTCGTTGTGATTTTGGTCAAATTCGTCGCACGAGAAGGACAATTCAAGAGACCAGGGCATAACGAGCTAGACTTTTGGCCGGCTAGAGGTGAGTAATAGATGTAAATGCTGCTCTGAGGGTTTGAAACCCCAGACTTTCACATCGTAACGCTATATTGCGGTGTGACATGCATTCTACATCACGTGCGGGGTCATTTACTATTGGGTATTGTGACTTGGTCTATCCCGAGTGATATTTATACTATACTGGTGATTGATACACATGCTCTATTGATGTTATTGGGGCTTGTTGCCATGTTTGGGGCCTTGTGCCGATTTGTAGAATCTTTTGGAGATCGATATTACTGTTTTAGCATGATTTGCATATCATTTGTCTTCAGTCCAAGGTTTTAAATACTATTTTGCAAACTCAAACATATTCTAAGTTTTGAAAACTCAAATGATATTTTAAATGTTATTTCGGGCTGAGAACTACTGTTTTATAAATGCCCATGGGGCTTATTATATTTTCTGGACTGATTATGGGTGGCTCGGGCTGCGCGCCGCAGCAGTGACTTAAAACAGTGGTAACAATGGCACTATGTGATGTGACTTGAAACATTATGGGTAGCTCGAGCTGCACGCCGCAGCAGTGATTTGAAACAGTGGTAACAATGGCACTGTATGATGTAAATGGGTCAGGTAACAATGGCTGACCAGGATTTGATTGATGCCACGAGATGGCTTGATACTGCGCTTGGGCCGTAGGAGCCCCTCCGGAGTCTGTACACACCCCCAATGAGCGCTGTCAACGATAAATGATTATGGGTGGCTCGAACTGCGAGCCGCAGTAGGTACTGGAATGTACCATCATATGCATTGCATGGCATTGCATTCATGCATTTGTATCTTTAATGGTTGTTCAGTTGTTTAGTTCCATGCATTGCTGTATATTTGGATTATAGCTTACTTTGTGCATTTACTGTGTTTTGTTACCTTCGGACTTTATTTATTTTTATTACTCACTAATTCGGAGTACTCACTTTACTCCCTGCACCTTGTGTGCAGATCCAGGGCATTCACAGGCTGAGTGAGCTTTGACCAGAGTTCCAAAGGCATTCTCCGAGATTATTCGAGGTAGTTGCATGGCGTTCACAGCCGAAGATTCTCCCTTCTATCTCTATCTTTACATGCTGTATTTCCAGCTTTTAGACAGACTTGTATTAGGATTATAACTCTGTATTTAGAGGCTCATTATCGTGACACCGGGTCCTAGTGGGACTATATTATGTATTCTGGTAATTTTTGCACCTCATCAGTAATTCTAGACTTTTAATATACTGTGTTAATTATCTTAAATCTGTTTAATTATCGGGAATTGTGGTAACAAGGTCGAGCTTGCCAAGTAGTATGCTAGGTGCCTTCACGACCGGGTTGGGGTCGTGACAAGTTGGTATTAGAGCCTAGGTTACTTGGTCTCGCGAGTCATGAGCCGGTTTAGTAGAGTCTCGCGGATCGGTACGGAGACGTCTGTACTTATCCTTGGGAGGCTGCATAACCTTAAGGAAAAAGTTCATATTCTTGGAATTCTTATCGTGCGACTTTGTTGATCTGAGAACTAAATTCTGTTATTCTATTCTCTCACAGATGGTGAGAACACGTGCTACCGGACGTGGTGGATGGCCACCATTACCACCTACTGAGGCCACCAGAAGCAATGGACGCGGTCGTGGTCGAGGTCGTGGCCGAGGCAGAGCCACAGAGGCAGTACCTGTTGACCCACCAGTTGCCCCGGCTCCGGATCTGACTCCAGCAGCACCTACTCAGGCACCAGCTGTGCCTATTGTGATTTCGGGTCTTCAGGAGAGCCTAGCACAGATTCTATCAGTTTGCACTGGCCTAGCTCAGGCAGTTTCAGCCACCACTACAGCAGCTACTTCACAGGCCAGGGGAGGCAATCAGACCCCCGCTGCTCGCACACCTGAGCCGGTAGTACAGGGATTGCAGACACCAGAGGCACCACCAGTTCAGCAGGTTGCCCCAGTTCAGCCGGTTGCACCGGTTCAGGATGTTATGGTCCCAGTTATTCCAGACGATGAGCAGCATCGTCTTGAGAGGTTCAGCAGACTTTCACCTCCTACTTTCAGTGGTGCTCAAGGCGAGGATGCTTAGGGTTTTCTCGACAAGTGTCGACGTATGTTGCGGACAACAGGGATCTTGGAGACTAGCGGTGTATCATTTACTACTTTCTAGTTCTCAGGAGCACCCTTCACCTGGTAGGAGGCATATGGGCGGCGTAGGCCGGTAGGTGCAGCGCCTTTGTCGTGGCAGGAGTTCTCCACTCTCTTTCTGGAGAAGTGGGTACCGTAGTCTTAGCGAGAGGAGCGGCGTAGGCAGTTTGAGTATCTTCGTTAGGGAGATATGACCGTGTCTCAGTATGAAATAAGATTCTCGAAGTTGGCTCGTTATGCTCCATGGATGCTCCTGACTGATCGAGAGAGGATTAGGAGGTTTGTGGACGGACTTATCTATCCCATCCGTATCCTGATGGCTCGAGAGAGGATTTTGAGTCATACTTTTGAGGATGCAGTTGATATTGCTCGAGATATTGAGGTGGATCGCCGTCAGGAGAGAGAGGAGCGGGAGGCCAAGAGGCCTCGTGGATTAGGTAGCTACAGTGGTAGGGGACAACTTCAGCATAGCAGGGGTCGTTCTTACAGGCCTCATCAGTCGGCTCATCCCGAGTATCGTGGGACATCTTCAGGCCATGGTCACCAGGGGTTACAGCAGGGTCAGTCTCCTTTGAGTGTTCTCCTAGCACAGAGTTCATCTTATGCTCCTTCAACTCAGGGTTCTTCGGCACCGAGTGCATCAGCTATTCACTTTGGTGCGAGGGGTTCCCATCAGTCTCCTTCTCCAGCAGCTGGTAGTTGCTACGAGTGTAGCGAGTTTGGTCATATAAAGAGGTATTGTCCTCAACTTCGTGGTAGTCAGTCTTAGCAGAGGGATTAGCCCTCGTCCTCTGGTCCAGTTTCTTCTTCATCTGCCCCACCAGCTAGGGGAGGAGGCCAGGCAGCAAGGGGTCACCCCAGGGGCGCAGGTCGATCAGGCGGTGGTCAGGCTCGATTCTATGCTCTTCAGGGCCGGTCAGATGCTATTGCTTCGGATGCTGTTATCACAGGTATCATTTCAGTCTACCACAGGGATGCCTCAGTTTTATTTGACCCCGGTTCTACTTATTCCTATGTATCTTCATACTTTGCTTATCACTTAGGTACGACCCGAGGGTGTCTTGCTGTACCTGTGCACGTATCTATCCCGGTTGGCGATACTATCATTGTAGACCATGTGTATCGGTCATGTTTGGTGACTATTGGGGGTCTGGAGACCTGAGTTGATTTATTGCTATTGAGCATGGTAGACTTTGATGTTATTCTGGGCATGGATTGGCTATCTTCGTGTCATGGTATTCTAGACTGTCATGCTAAGACAGTTACTTTGGCTATTCCGGGTGTCCCGAGAATCGAGTGGCATGGTATGACTGACTATGTTCCTAACAGAGTTATTTCATTCCTAAAGGCCCAATGTATGGTTCGGAAGGGTTGTCTTTCTTATTAGGCTTTTGTGCGAGATGTTGGAGTTGAGACTCCTAGTGTTGACTCTGTCCCAATTGTGAGTGATTTTTCTGATGTATTTCCTGCGGACCTGCCGGGCATGCCGCCGGTCGGGGATATTGATTTTGGCATTGAATTGGTGCTGGACACCCAGCCCATTTCTATTCTGCCATATCACATGGCGCCAACAGAGTTTAAAGAATTGAAAGAGCAGCTTCGGGAACTCCTAGATAAGGGGTTTATTCGTCCTAGTGTGTCACCATGGGGTGCACTAGTCCTATTTGTGAAAACGAAAGATGGCGCAATGAGAATGTGTATTGACTACAGCCAGCTGAACAAGGTGACAGTGAAGAATAAGTATCCACTACCCGGTATTGATGATTTGTTTGATCAGCTCCAGGGAGCAAGGGTATTCTCGAAGATTGACCTCCGTTCAGGCTATCACCAGTTGAAGATTCGGGATTCTGATATTATGAAGACAACTTTTAGGACGAGATATGGACATTATGAGTTTCTAGTTATGTCTTTTGGGCTGACTAATGCCCCAGCCGTGTTCATGTACTTGATGAATAACGTGTTCCGGCCGTATCTGGATTCATTTGTGATTGTGTTTATTGATGACATCCTGGTGTACTCACGTAGCCAGTAGGAGCATGCTCGGCATTTGAGAATAGTATTATAGAGATTGAGGGAGGAGAAGCTTTATGCAAAGTTCTCCAAGTGTGAGTTCTGGCTTGGGTCTGTGGCTTTTCTAGGACACGTGGTATCCAGTGATGGTATTCAGGTTGATTCGAAGAAGGTAAAGGCGGTGCAGAGTTGGCCTAGACCTACTTCAGCCATAGAGATTCGTAGTTTCCTTGGGTTGGCAGGGTATTATCGCCGGTTTGTTCAGGGATTTTCTTCTATTGCATCGCCCTTGACCAAGTTGACTCAGAAGGGTGCTCCATTCGTGTGGTCCGAGGAGTGTGAGGAGAGCTTTCAGAAGCTCAAGACAACTTTGACCACGACTCCAGTGTTGGTATTTCCATCAGCTTCTGGTTTTTACACTGTGTATTGTGATGCTTCTAGAGTTGGGATCGGATGTGTGTTGATGCAGGAGGGTAGAGTTATTGCATATACTTCTCGTCAGCTGAAGCCCCATGAGAAGAACTACCTTGTGCATGATTTGGATTTGGCTGCAATAGTTCATGCTTTGAAGATTTGGAGGCACTACTTATATGGCGTATCTTGTGAGGTGTATACCGATCATCGCAGTCTTCAGCATTTCTTCAAATAGAAGGATGTTAATTTGAGGCAGCGGAGATGGCTTGAGTTGCTCAAGGATTATGACATTACCATTTTATATCATCCGTTGAAAGTCAATGTAGTGGCTGATGCTTTGAGCCGGAAGGCGGTGAGTATGGGTAGTTTGGCGTATATTTCGATTGGGGAGAGGCCCTTTGCAGCTGATGTCCAGGCTTTGGCCAATCGGATGGTGAGGCTAGATATTTCGGAGCCTAGTCGGGTGTTGGCTTGCATGGTTTCTCGGTCTTCCTTGTATGACCGCATTAGAGAGCGCTAGTATGATGATCCACATTTGCTTGTCCTCAAGGACAGGGTTCAGCATGATGATGCCAGGGATGTGACTGTTGATAGTGATGATGTGTTGAGGATACAGGGCTGGATTTGCGTGCCCAATATGGATGGGCTTCGGGAGTTGATATTGGAGGAGGCCCACAGCTCGCGGTACTCTATTCATCCAGGTGCCGCGAAGATGTATCAGGATTTGAAACAGCATTACTGGTGGAGGAGAATAAAGAAGGATATTGTGAGTTATGTAGCTCGGTGTCTCAACTGTCAGCAGTTCAAGTACGAGCATCAGAGGCCCGGTGGTGTACTTCAGCGCATAGATATTCCCGAGTGGAAGTGGGAGAGGATTACTATGGACTTTGTGAGTGGTCTCCCTCGGAAAGTGAGGAAGTTTGATTCGATTTAGGTGATTGTGGATCAGCTGACCAAGTCCGCGCACTTTATTTCGGTGTGTACTGCCTATTCTTCGGAACGGTTAGCAGAGATTTTCATTCGGGAGATTGTACGGTTGCAATGGGTCCCAGTTTCCATCATATCAGATAGAGGTACTCAGTTTACTTCTCAGTTCTGGAGGACTTTTCAGCGAGAGTTGGGTACACAGGTAGAGCTGAGCACAGCGTTTCATCCTCAAACAGATGGGCAGTCCGAGCGTACCATTCAGATATTGGAGGACATGTGGCGTTCCTTTTTTATTGACTTTGGAGGTTCTTGGGCTGATTTATTGCCTCTTGCGGAATTTGCTTACAACAACAGCTATCAGTCCAGCTTTCAGATGGCGCCATATAAGGCCTTATATGGGAGACGGTGTAGATCTCCGGTAGGTTGGTTTGAGTCCGATGAGGCTAGGTTGTCGGGGACAGAGTTGGTCCAGGATAACTTAGATAAGGTGAAGGTGATCCAGGAGAGACTTCGTACAGCTCAGTCACGTCAGAAGAGTTATGCGGTTCGAAAGGTCCGAGATGTATCTTATATGGTGGGAGAGAAGGTCTTGTTGAAGATTTTGCCTATGAAGGGCGTCATGCGGTTCGGGAAGAAAGGGAAGCTGAGTCCGAGGTTCATTGGCCCTTTTGAGATCCTTAGGAGGATTGGGGAGGTGGCCTATATGCTTCCTTTGCCACCCATCTTGTCGGGAGTTCATCCGGTATTTCATGTGTCTATGCTCCGGAAGTATGTTGGGGACCCATCTCATGTGTTGGACTTCAGTACAGTACAGTTGGATGATGATTTGACCTATGATGTGGAGCCAGTGGCTATTTTGGGTCGTCAGGTTCGGAGATTGAGGTCAAAGGATATAGCTTCGGTGAAGGTGCAGTGGAGAGGTCGGCCCGTGGAGGAGGCTACTTGGGAGACCGAGCGGGAGAGCAGATATTCTCACTTGTTTGAGACTCCAGGTATGTTTCTTGACCCGCTCAAGGACGAGCGTTTGTTTTAGTTGGGGAGGATGTGACCTATGATGTGGAGCCAGTGACCTATGATTTGACCTATGATGTGGAGCCAGTGGCTATTTTTGGTCGTCATGTTCGGAGATTGAGGTCAAAGGATATAGCTTCGGTAAAGGTGCAGTGGAGAGGTCGGCCCGTGGAGGAGGCTACTTGGGAGACCGAGCGGGAGATGCGGAGCAGATATCCTCACTTGTTTGAGACTCCAGGTATGTTTCTTGACCCGCTCGAGGACGAGCGTTTGTTTTAGTTGGGGAGGATGTGACCTATGATGTGGAGCCAGTGACGTATGATTTGACCTATGATGTGGAGCCAGTGGCTATTTTGGGTTGTCATGTTCGGAGATTGAGGTCAAAGGATATAGCTTCGGTGAAGGTGCAGTGGAGAGGTCAGCCCGTGGAGGAGGCTACTTTGGAGACCGAGCGGGAGATGCGAAGCAGATATCCTCACTAGTTTGAGACTCCAGGTATGTTTCTTGACCCGCTCGAGGACGAGCATTTGTTTTAGTTGAGGAGGATGTGATGACCCGGCCCGTCGTCACATGGGTTACCGTCCTGTTTCCCCCATATTATGTTGCACCATGTTTCAATATCAGTATTTGAGTTGATCGGGTAGAATTGGATTGGTTATAGTTGGAAATGAGGCACTTAGCCTCTTAGAAGGAAACTTGTTTTGGGAAAGTCAATCGGAAGTTGACTATATAGTTAGAGCGCTCGTATGCGAATTCTGGTGGTTCGGATAGCTTCGTTAGGTGATTTGGGACTTAGGAGTATGCCCGGAATATTTTTGTGATGACCTGTGTAGAATTAAGCTTGAATTGACAAAGTTAGTATTTTAGTGAATTTCGGTTGATAGGTGCGATTTTGATCCGAGGATTGGAATGGAATTTCGAGAGTTGTTGTAGCTTCGTTATGTCATTTTGGACTTGTGTGCAAAATTTGAGATCATTCGGACTAGTTTTGACGTGTTTCGGCATCGGATGTGGAATTTGGAAGTTCTTAAGATTCATTGGCTTGAATCCGATGATGATTTGATGTTTTGATGTTATTTGGGTTCCGAAGGTTGGAACAAGTTTGAATAATATTGTGGGACATGTTGATATAATTGGTTAAGGTCCCGAGGGCCTCTTGTGGATTTCGGAAGGTTAACAGAATGGAATTCGGATCTAAAAAGGAAAAAAGAGAACTGCTGCAATTTTCTGCAGAAGGCCTTTGGACAGCAATCGTGGAGCGTAGTTCGGGGGCCTATATCTTTTGATATACAAGGAATTTTGAGATGATTCAAACACGAAAGTTGTAACCCTTCGTGTCTAGTTTCTAGAAAGCTAAAGAAATCGTTATTTGGACAACTATACCCGAACTCTTGTTTTCCAACTCAAAAACCATATTTTCCTAATGCACTTAATCATTAGGTGGCGACTCTTCAAATCTAAAAACCCAAATCCCAAACGGGAATAGTGTTGTCCGCCCAAATGTCGTAAACCTGATTTCACTTTTAGAAAGAGGGGGCATCGACCGGGACCCCCTCCAATCACACCAACAAGTCCCAATACCTTATCCAAACTTATCCAAAGGCTTGAAACACCACGAATAACATCAAAATCATGAATCGATGATCAAAATCCTTCTTTCAACTTTCAAAATTCCTAACTTCAATGAACGCATCTGAATCATACTTAAACATTCTTGAATTCCGCCAAAATTTACGCACAAGTGATAAATCACAATACGAACCTATTCCAAGGCTCAAAATCCCAAACAGATATCGATAATACCGAATTCCACTTCATTTCAAACTTAGGAATTCCTAAAACCTTCAAAATGTTAACTTTCCACAATAAGCATCGAAATGCTCCCGGGCCACCCAACACTCAACCCGAACACATGACCAAGTCTAAAATCATCATACAAACCTATTGAATTCTTCGAATCCTGATTCCGAGCTCGTTTACTCAAAGTCAAACCTCAGTCAACTCTTCCAACTTAAAGCTTCTGAGTATAGAGTTTTCCTTTCCTTCCGAAACTACTCTGTACTTATCGAAACTCAATTTTGGCCACGCATACAAGTCATGATATATGAAGTGGAGCTACTCAAGGCCTCAAACTACCGAACGACATGCTAGAGCTCAAAATGATCAATCGTGTCATTATAGAATAGTACTAGTACGTAAGACTAAACACCCTCTCAATAGAATGAATAATAGTACAATGAGAAATAAACATGGAATTAATGAGATCCTCAAACAATTTTAAAGTGTCAAATTATGAGCAAAATAAGGTTTCAAGAAATTATCTATATTTTTAGGTTGGGAGATCTTTAGTACCGATACACTACCATGTTTTATCACGGAGTCTGATCTTGGCCCGATTGTCTAAGTTATCTCTCCCAAATACATCCAATCATAACACCACCATGTGCGCGGCATGGCGTTCGATCTCAATAGGATCGGCTAAGCAGTCTTTCACCACAATGTTTTGTGGGTCGACATCACTTTTTGCTAGCAAACTTCTCATCCGATATAAGAGGAAAAATCTCAACACATCAACTCATCACATTTAAGGGGAACAATGTCAACATACAAATATGAGGGATTTACCCCTCAATGATTCCTACAGCAACACTTGTAGTTTCGAGGTTAGGTTATTTCAACCTACCCTTCCTCGGTGACTATACGATACTCCCAATATATTTATTATACAAAGGAGTTATAATTTATTTCATAGTCTTTCACATGTTGATACCCAATTTTTACCTAAGTATTTTTATACCCGAATATTTTCAAAATAGCATATTGGTACATATATAATCACACCCAAGAGTTCTGGCCTTTTTAATGATTTTTAAAACCAACGTATTACCTATTTTTTATATGACAAAATCCAATTATTATTCCCAAAATTATCATTTTGGTGAATAATTTATTTTATTTTTACATTTACACCAAAATATAATTAAGGTAATTTTCGTATATTTTTACAAGTTCATTGGTATTTTTAAAGCTAAATGGCATATAGTTGCAATTATAACCTATCTTGTAATTTATGGCGTTTTATGTTTATAAAATTAGTCTCAATATTTTTTGATTAATATTTATATAATACTTATTTACCCAGTACATTTAATTTGTTTTTAAAATCAGCATTACTATTTTTATAAAATTAAAAGGGTAAAATTGGCTATTTACGATTTGGCCTTATTGCATTTCAATTTTAGCCAATTTTGAACCCCATTTCAGCCCCAATTTGAAACCCAATTACCCAGCCCAATTAATACGCCTACCCAACCCATACCCTTTCCTATAATACCCAAACCCGTTCCCCATTTAACCCGTTCAATCCCAGTCGTTGATCCTTTAGATCAACAACTCCCCTTTTCCCTTTCCTTTTTTAATTCAAGTGACCCCAAAACCCTACCTCATTTATCTCGACCGCCGCCTCTGAATCCTCTTTTCTCTCAAATCACCTCAATCCCTAGCCACCGCCTCTCATCGAAACCCTAATCTATGGCTTCTCAGGCTCATCGGAGGCCTATACTAGCCTCTCATGGCTTCTGCTTGCTAGTTTCTAAAGGTCCTATTGCCAGATCTTGAAGGGTTCCAACCAAGACTTTGTTCGATGACTGTTCTCCGGTCGTCTTCAACCTTTGTCAGGCCAGTCATGGCTATTCGAGTTCGATCTTCGACTTTCCTTCTCAGATCGATGGTTTCCAAAGCCTTTCTCATCACCTGGGTTTCTTACGAAACCCTAATCTTTAAGGTTCTTTCGATTTATTTTAGATCTATTCTGGATCTATGTGTGTGTGAACTTTCTATGCGTTTTTCTCGAAGATTCTTTAATTTTTGCTTTCAGAAACTCTTTATTCTTCAACTAGGGTTTCATGTTAAGTTATTTCGAATCTCTTCTCTGATTCTTGACATGTTTTACTGTGTTTTGTTTGTGTTATCTTCTATTTGAGTTAGCATGTTGAAAACCCTAATTTTCTTGGGGATTTTGTTTGAGTTTCTTGGTCTATTTGTTAATGGTCGTTTGATTTGCCTTATTTTTTTTACCTTCTTCTATACCTGAGTTAGCATAGTGAAAGTCCTAATTTTTTGGGTCTTATCCGAGATTCTGAATCTATTTATTTGTTTATCTGCTTATCTCCTCTAAAATCGATTGATTTTCAAAAACCCTAGTTTCTTTGGGGACTATTCGATTTCTTTGAAATTGTTTGTGCAACTCGTATGATTTTCACTCAACTCTTTGCATGTTTCTGATCTTCTTCTCTATTGTTAAACACTGAAACCTGACTATCATGCTTCAAGTGTTTTCTCTTGAGCTACTACTATATGTTGTTCTTTTGCCATAGCTTGGCTTCGTGTGTCTATTACTTGTGCATTCATTTATATACTGAGTTCCTTCTGTGATTGATTTTTTTTCTAACTTGTGATTAATTTTCAAAAAAAACTTTCCTTTGTGAAATTCTGATTTTACTCGCCTGTTAAGGGGTAATTGATTTTTTTCCTTTGATTAACCTCCTCCCTGAATCTTTCCAAAAAAACAATTTCGAACCCTGTACTTAGTCTCAATTGCCCATTGTATTACCTTACTACTTCTTTTATGGAAACATCCATTCTATTTACAAGGCCTATTCTCCATTTCCTTATTTGGATCCTGTTAGCATCCGTTTGAATAAGTATCCCCTGATTAAAGGGGAGTCTTATACTAATTTGATTCTGATTTGTGACGATGCCATATTTGTGATAGATTTGTACTTGTTACCTTATTTCTCTACATGTTTTCAAAGCTATAAATACTCTCCTCCCTTTTCTTTGAACACACATGAACACAGAAAGCAATCTGCGTTCAAAAAATCATTCTCACTTAAAACTCTCTCCCTCTTTCTACTACTTGTGCTGTTGTGGACTTTGTTTACTCTACTTTTTTCTACACTTTTTGTTCTCTACTGGTATGTCCCAGTTAATTTACATGGCCCAACAACAATGTATTTCATTACTGCCTACTTCTTTTCATGTCTTCCTTGGTTAATATTTGTTTTTAGCATGCTGTAACATGTTTCCCTTCCCTTGTAATTCAATGTTTAATTTACAGGTGTATCCTATCAGTTGTTTGTCATGTATTTGATACTTTATGAATCCCAAACCCTCATATCCCCTTTGTATGCTTTAAGTTATGTTTCAGAAACATGGCAATGCCTGAAATCATTGTCCATGGCTATGAACTGAACCCTTTGGGGTCCTAAGCTTGTCAATTTCCCATCCCCATTCCCTCATTGTGTGTATGCTGAGTAACAGCCTTGGCCTGCCAGTACTTCTGATTATTGTTCAGGCCATGGTTTGACCTCCAGTAGGTTTTTACTCCCTAAAACCTTGATAATAGGTTAGGTCAGGGGTGTGGCAATCTATATTGTCGCTGGTCATGACGACCAAACTGCCTGGGTAGTCCCCCTACCCTTTCTATTGCACTTACACTCAACTCTTAGAATTTAAGTTCTGCCCCTCTTATGTGAGCCTTGCCTTGGGACCCTGGAGCTCCCTCTGAACTTGGACACATAAAGGCTGGCTCTTGTACACTGCACAACTCAATTTCTATGAATATCTTGGGTGTATGCACTTCCTGAGATTCTTGAAATCCCTTGGATCTCTGAAACACCTTAGATGAGAGAAGGCTTTGAAATTTGGATCTCGGAAGTGGCTCAATCTCATATTATTGGGCATTAAGTCTGAATTATGTTGCTCGGATTTAGCTGAGGTTTTTCTGATGTATTTTTTAATTCAAGTTTATTTCTTTTAGGCTATAATAACTTGTATAAACTCGGGGAACTTAGTAAAAAAGGGGGGATAGGATTTACTTTCTGCACCAAGGGTAGAGATCCTACTTATAGGTTTAAATTTTCTTTTATTTCGGCAAACGCACCTAGAGATCCTGCCTATAGGTTTAAATTTTTTTTCATTTTTGCAAACGCAGCTAGAAATCATGCCTATAGGTTTTCAACTTCCATTTATGCATATCCTCCTAGAAATCATGCCTATAGGTTTTCAACTTTAATTTATGCATATCCGCCTAGAAATCATGCCAATAGGTTTTCAACTTTCATTTATGCATATCCGCCTAGAAATCATGCCTATTGATTTCTAAACTTTAATTTCTACAAAATGCACGTCTAGAAATCATGCTCATAGGTTTAATATTTAATTCCTACAAACACGCATAGATGTCCTGCATATAGGTTAGTTCCTAATTGTTCCACAATTTCATATAAAACATGGTCTACTAAATGGCTGCATTCTGCAAACGACATTAGGCAAACTATTTGCAGATAAATAATAATAAAAATTGCATGTAGAAGCCATTCTCCTAGGATGTTGTTAATGCCTAAAGGGTGACCAAATCATTATTCATATAGAAACCATGCATGTAGGAAGTTTGGAATCTAAATCGAGATAATACTTGCTGTTAAACTTGTATTGTCCCGCTAAAATCAGTAACCCCTGTTAGTTTGTGCATCTATTTCTAAAATCAGTATATGTCACACCTAGTTCTAATTAACACTTAAGTCAATCAGATCAGTTTTCAAACAACTGCATTTGAGTATGCCTAATGTAGACTTTTCGCCTAAAAATATGCGTTGAACCAGTCCGCTCATCGCTTTATTTAAATAAGACCAAAATCACTACGTGAAAGACATGCTAAACTCTGTGTTTTTGATGATTTATGGAGGCATATTTGAGCCTTGCTTTCCTGTCTGTACCCCATTTCTATCTGCAACTATTTATTTTGGTTGACGCCTTAGCATTTTATCCTTTGAAACCTCTAAAATCCCTAAGCCCCCTTCACTTTAGGATTAGTAGTCCATTTTCCTCCAGGACTAATAGGATGGGGACGGGTAGTAGCATGCAATAAGTAAGCGATACCATTCTGCGCTGTAATACCTTAAATGGGGTGGGAAGGGTAGACATGGAGATAATGATTACACGATAAAACTATGCGTACAATTGGGTACCGGTGTTGTGCAAATGATCCATGTAATGTATAAACCTAGGACCCCCTCCCTCTTCATTAGTTTAATAATCTTCAAATTTTTAAAGGTTATTTCCACTTTTGTTTATTATACGTCTTTCAAGTTGCTTGCACCAATTGTTTGACCCTTTCCCTTTACTTGCGTATCTCTTCAATCACAAAAACAGTTTCCTTCCTGAATTTCAGCACTCCTTTTATGCTTCTTATTTGCAATACTTGCTTCTTTATTCATGTTTTGCATTTAAAGTCACAATTGTAGTATGGCTGGGAACCACACTAGTGGATCTTGAGGGGTGCCTAACACCTTCCCCTCGAGATAATTTCGAGCCCTTACCCAAACTCGGATTTTCATCTTTAATTCTTCTGAAGAGTGTCCTAATGCACTATAATCATTAGGTGGCGACTCTCCAAAAATACAAAACCCAATTCCCAAATGGGAATAGAGTTGTCTTCCAAAATGTCGTAAACTCGATTCCGATTTCGCGAGGAAAAGGGGGCATCGACAGCATGGCGACTCTGCTGGGGAATCTTTAGGCTTTTACCGTCAGTATTATTGAGGCAGTATTGCTAAACAAAGCGGTTTCAATAATAAACATGCATGATTTTGTAAAATATGACGTAAATGTATAGTGAAAAATAGCTTTTAGATGAACCGACGAATGTGACGTGGTTCAGGACATTGCAATCTCTCCTGCTATGGAATTTTAAGGGTCCTCTTCAAAATTCTAATCCAATTTGATGGTTTGACGCTTCTGACTGCTGCTCGTGTGGTGATCGGCTGAAATTACTTCGAAATTTTGAGGGTCCTTCTCAAAATTCTGCCCCAGTTTCCAATTGTGGAGGGAAATGAAATTTTATTGAATTGTGGCCGAACCCATAGGGCTACCTACGTATCCCCTCTTAAATGGGAATCTGGTCAGGCATAGTTCAATTTACATCATATAAGGAAAGTATAAAGATTTTACATAGTAACGCTTGACTGCATCTGAATTGATCGGCTTTGGCCAGACTTCTCCGTCCATTTCTGCAAGTATGAGGGCTCCTCCTCTCAGAACCCAGTGAACCATATATGGACCCTGCCAGTTAGGAGAGAACTTCTCTTTGGCTTCATCTTGATGTGGAAAATATTTCTTTAACACCAGCTACCCCGGCGTGAACTGTCTTGGCTTGACGCTTTTGTGGAAGACTCTAAACATTCTGTTCTGATAGAGTTGACCATGGAAGACTGCGTTCATTCTCTTTTCGTCTATAAGGGCTAGTTTCTAATAAAGACTTTTTACCCATTCTACGTCGTCGAGCTCAACTTCTTGTATGATCCTTAGGGAAGGAATTTCCACCTCAGCGGGAATGACAACCTCTGTACCATGTATTCTTTCTTCTCTGATGGCGATAGGTAAATACTAATTCACATTTCCTTGACATTTTCTGCATCTCCCAATTTGACAATTTCTGTCTCATCCAGGTTAGACTTAGGGCTATTCTCAAAATTCTCAACTTCTTTGACAATCTCATCATGCATGTCACAGTCATTGGTTCATCAAGATAAGTAATATTAATGATGTATAAGTAAAATTAATGAGAGAAAATGATAGCAATAAATATTAATTCATACGAAAAATATAAAAATGTTTTTGATAAAGGGAATAATTGCTTTGAACATCGAAGATTTTATTGCGGGAATTGAAAAATGCGAAAAGAAAATCATTTAGTAAATAAAAGAATGAATAATTCTTGTTTTAGCCTTGCTACCTTGAGCCTCATCGGGCTTTGGCTGTCCTAATGGTCCAATTCTTGAGATGTGCCCCTCTGCTCACGGCCTGTATGGAAGGGCCTTCTTCCCCCTCTTCCTTGATAATAATGCAACGGTCCATATCACTGTCCTCTAGAAATAAGTTCTTCACTGCTGCAAGTGCCTCTTCTTCATCTGACCCATAAATAATGTCGGCCTGTTGGAAGGTCTGCTCTAGATGCGGTATTGGCTGTTCCAGTAAGTAGTAAGGATCGCGCCATGGTGGCGACCAGCTATTTAGTTCTTCCCATGTGTATTCATATCCCAAACCGAAGGTAGTGCCATGTTTCTTGAGTTTTATGGGTTTAGAGATTCCTTGGAGGTTCTTGCCGAGCCCTTTGCCAGGTTCGTACCCACTCCAACTTAGTATCTCTCAATTTTGCTATCCCACCATTTTATTCGTTGATAGCATTGACCCGTTCAATGTGGTGGTTAGATTCCCCACCCAGCTTCCTTTTTCCCTCGATTGTTGGAATAATCTGGCGACTGTATATAGGGTTGCTACCATCGCTGTGAATGATCACTTCCTGATGATTACATTTGAACTTTACTAGTTAATGCAGAGTTGATGTTACGGCCCCAGCAGCATGGATCCATAGCCGTCCCAGTAGCAAGTTGTAAGATGCTGGTACATCTATTACCTAGAAATCTACCTCGAACCAGGTTGGTCCCATCTGCAGGCATAGACTAATCTCACCAATGGTGGATCTCTGAGAACCATCGAAGGCTTTCACATTGATTACTCTATCATTTATCTCATGCAGCCCTTTGCCCAACTTCTTGAGTGTTACCAGTAGAAAAATGTTAAGACTAGAACCTCCATCGGTCAGATGAAATATTCTTTGTATTGCACGGTGATGTGCAGTGCTTTGTTGTGCCCCAGCCTTTCAGGTGGCAGCTCACCCTCATAAAAGGTGATATTATGGCTTTCCAGAACTTGTCCTATTATATTATTCATTTCCCCAATAGTGACGTTATTTTTTGTACGTACGCTTCATCCAACACCTTTAACAAAGCATTCTTGTGCGTCTCAGAATTTTGCAGCAAAGAGAGAATGGATATTTGTGTTGGTGTCTTGTTTAACTAGTTTATGACCGAATATTCCTTGGCCTTTATTTTCCTCTAAAGGTCGTCCAGACCTGTCTCAATGAGGGGCGGCCGGTTGGAGGCCTGCAAGCTTGATTCAGCCAGATGTTCAGGGGTATAGACTCTGCCAGTTCTTGTCATACCCTGTGCTACGATAGTTTCTTCAATCCTGACATTGCCCTTCCTTCTTGCCTCGGTTGTATAGTCCCAAGGTACAACATTTTTATAGAAGGGTGGCGTGGTTGGCATCTCCACTTCGAATGGAACATGTGCCTTGGGTGGCAAGACTGGAACCTCAAATGGTGCGGGTGCATTTGCCGGAGACATAAACTCAACCTCAATTGGTACAGGTGTTTTTGCGGGTGGCACTGCTTAAAACTCAAAAGGTATAGACATATTCACCTTAGTGTCTTCAGACGGTTAAATCTGGACTATGATTGGTTTGAGAGTAATTGCCGGTTTCTTTGGGTCATCACCTTCGGCGATCAACTCGATTGATCCCTCAGGGTCCCAGTCATCTTCTACTTCAATCATAGGGATACCTCCACCTTTATGGTCTGGCAGAGGATTGTTGCGGATGATTGGAGCGGGTTCCTTTGCCGCAATGATCTTGTTATCTATCAAAGACTATATCTTGTCTTGTAAAGATGGAAATTTATCGATGTTGTGCCCTTTCATGCCGGAGTGGTATCATAGAACTTGTTTGGGTTAACCCACTGAGAAGTATTCTCGGGGGTTGCAGCAGGGAAGGGGGTGACATAACCAGCAGCTTTGAGCCTCTCATACCGTTGGTCGACGGGTTCAACGATTGTTGTACATTATTTTGGATGTCTGCGATCAAATATAGGTCGGGGTCTAGGGAAATTTTGGCATGCAGGGGGTGATTGATAATGGGATGGTTGATCATTATAAGTTTGGTAGACCTGAGCGGGTTGGGAGTATCTGGGTGAAGTGGGCTGATATGCAGGGGGTGGGGATGATTGATAAGTTAGTTGCAGAGCTTGGTATGAGGGTGAAGATGTTTGGTAATTTGGGTTTGGCTGGTATGTGAGTTGAGGTGTTGGGTAAGTTTGGTATTTGAGAGGAGACTTGGTCTTTTGTGCAACAATCACAGCCCTTACGTCCCTTTTCTTGGACACACCATCGGACTATAAAGCCTTATTCGTAGCGTGCAAGGCTTTGAAATTTATGACTATACCACTTTTAATATCTTCTTCAATTCTTTCACCTAATTTGATAATGTCGGAGGACTTGTGGTTCTCGATCATCATCAGTCGTTTGTACTACTACGGGTATTGAGACCGGACAAAGAACTTGTTCATTTGCTCCTCTTCTAAGGCGGGGTTGACCTTAACAGCTTCAGACCTCCAACGAGTAGCATACTTGCAAAATGTCTCCGTGGGCTTCTTCTTCAAATTTTAGTTATAGAACATGTCTGGTGCGTTCTATGTATTAAACATGAATATATCCATAAAGTCATATGTTATTCCCACCCTGCTTGACCACTTTTTGGGATCTTGGATGATGTACCAAGATAGTGCATCTCCTTTCAAACTCCTTATGAACAGCTTCATACGGATCCTTTCATCCTTCCCTACTCCAACCAGCTTGTCGCAATATGTCTTCGGATGACCCTTGGATCACTCATACCATCAAACATTTCAAACTTAGGAGGTTTGTACCCCTCGGGCAGTTCGACATCAGGCTGTATGCAAAGGTCCTTATAGTTCAGCCCCTCGATCCTTTTGCTTCCTTCAATACCCTGAATCCGGCTGGTCAGTTTCTTAAGTTCCTCAGCCATATTTCTGATAAGCAGATCCTTTTCATCAGACACAGGCATGCATGAGATAGGTTGGGTGGCGTGTGGAATGGTGTCCACATTGATAGAATTTTTATGGTTGGTGTATGGGTGTTAAAATGGTCATTTGTGGAATTCTGAGGTTCCGAGATAAGTAGTGGAGTGTTGTTTGGGGTATGGAAGGTGTTACATTGGTTCTTTGGTGGAGAAGCAGGATGGTGAGGCATGGGATGATTCTGCTATTTTGGGATATTTTGAGGAAGTGTAGGGTTTTGAGCATTGGGGAAGTTGATTTCTGGGGTATTGATGGAAAATGACAGGTTTGCCAAATTTCGAGCCTGATCGAGCTGGCCTTGGAATTTTAATAGTTTCTGTTCAAGCTATTACACATTCTCATTAGGAACCCGAATACCCTGACCATCAGTGGCCTCTACCCGTTCAGTTATGTTCTCTTTCCTGATGTTGTTTAAATCTTCCACTTTGCCTTTTTTCTTGCCTTTAATGGGACTAAGAGGAGGAATGGGCGGAGGGCCCCTAGATCTTGTGAAATAAGATGATGATGCCAGAGTGCACGAACTAACCTTTGGGAAGGGGTATAATAAAAAAAAAAAGAAAACAATAAAAACAAATGGTAATCAAGTCAGTGAGGATTATAAAAAGTATTACAATATCTAAACACATAGTGCTGGAATGTAAAGCATGTCCTAATTTGGGAACCTCTTTGTGCCCGAGGTACGCCTAGCGACAAATTGATTTGTAGAACTTTTAATGCTAAATGCCTCTTTTTATTGATAAAAAAAATTGGCGAATCCCAAAATGATACTAAATAAGCAAGAAATAAAAGTCACTAATAGCTATTGGCGTTAATACATTCACAAAGCTAATAAGAGTAAATTCCTATCTATTTGGTCCCAGAAGGACCATCCCCAGGTTGAATATTCTCGTTGATCAAATCTTCGAGCTCCCGTAGGATCATTAGTAAGAACGCCTTCGCCAGATATCCTTCTTCGTTTCTTTCAGCGCTCTGGCAATCATTGACTCTTTTCCTCACTTTTCCTTCCAATTCTAATAGGCTATATTCCAGATAATCTAGCTTTTCGCTGGTCTTGACGGCCATTTCCTTCCATTCATTGATTTGATTGTCCGATGGAAGATTCATCCACTAGTCTAGCAAGAGTGGGGGTATGTTAACCCTTCTGAAGCTGGGGACCTCGTGCCTTATCTCCTACAAAACAAAGGGTTAGACTTTACACCCACCAGACTAGACTATTTAACATCAACAATTAGCATAAAGAATTTAGTTATCCAAATAAATGCACAGAACGTGATGATGTCCGTTTGGGTTTGGGGAAACCTAGTGGACTTTTGGGACAAAGCGATCTTAAAGGGTCATTATGTGGACAACATATGTAAACCGTCTAGGTTAGACCATGATGCATGCACAATGTAAATGGAGTAAGGTTTCTATGGGGTTTTAGACTTATACCCTTGAGCAGACAACTCAAGGGGGAAGTCATGGAACCGTCGACTGGACCGCTGATCGACTAGTTTTACCGCAAATAAGCCTTTCCAAATTTAGGTGGTAATGATATACGAAGGGCGCAACCACTCATCAAGAGTTGCTATCGTATTTTGTTTGGAACGAGTAGAGTATGATGTTGAGAATGATTATACAATAACTAAAGCATGTTGACATGTATTTGCATGTTAAGAAAGTAATATATATAGTAGTTTTATAATTTAAAGCAGCAATAAAGGAAGGAAACTAGAAAGATATGTCAGTTTTGCTTTTGAAAAAGAAATTAAACACTTAAAGGAATTAAACAAATAATTGCAAATAGGAGGGGAACAAATTCACAAAAACGGTATGAAATGGTAAAAGCCTAGATTTCCCCAGTAAAGTCACCATGTTGTCGCGCCCCCTTTTTTCCTCGCGGGATCGGGTTCATGACATTTTAGTATAGGACAACTCGTTCCTTTTGGGAAAGGTTTGCATTTTTTAGGAGTCCCACCTAACGATTTAAGGTGCGTTAGGGCATCTATAGAGTTCATTTATAACTACGTTTGATAACCAGAGATAGGGTAATGGCTTGAAAGTATCCTAAGGGGAAGGTGTTAGGCACCCCTCAGGATCCACTAGTGTGGTTCTTGGCCAGACAGTTTTGTGTGAATTTGTACAATTATCAAATAAACAAGTATGGCTCAAATAGTAGGGGATTTAAGTTGAAATGCACAGATGTTTGAAAACAATTTAATGAAAAACAAGATTTGAAAACAAGTACAATCTAAGCGTGTTTGTGAATATAAAGAGGTGTCCTAGGTTGGTTAGCCTGTAGGATCACATCAGTACAATTCCAGGTAATCACTTATTAGAAAGGGGATACACGTGGCATTATCGCACCGGTCATTATATATATATATATCTACCCTTTCTCGCCCTGTGAAGGTAATTAAAGCGAAGGTTGGTCTCGGCCCCTATTGCATGCTGTTATCTGTCCCTTCCTATCTGTCCGGGAGAAATTTAAGACTCCAATCCTATAAAAGGGGTGGGAGTTCTAGGCAGACCCTCATGTTTAAAGGGCAAAATACAAAGCGACAAACAAGAACACATAAAACTGCATTTAAGGGGGAAAACACAGAAAACAGATAGAAGGCTCAAATATACCTCCACAAGTAATGCACATAGATAGTAGGACTCATACACAAATAAGGTCCACATTCAGATCCTTACAAGGTATTTAAGTGATAACAATAGAACTAGATTTATTACTTGACTCAAAAAAGAAGTCTGAATCAGGCTTGCCTACTGATTTTAACACGTTGACAGTTAAACACTAATCATAAAGACGGTTCTGGTTTTACTTAAAGTTGATTGCCTAAGTCTTGCCTAGGCGCGAAATACAGATGACTACATTTTATATAGTGAAACAAGCAGGTTCTTTAAAGCGGACACTTCAATCCTTATAGGCATGATATCTAATGACAAATCAAGGCAATTTTTGAAAGACCTTGATTTAGAGAAAATAAACCATTAATTAAACCAGTTGTAAAATGAACTAAAACGTGGACTGGGTAGATTTATTTAACTAAACTAATTTAGATATACAGGTAGAATTTCTAAAATTATTCCCTATAGGCATGGTTTCTAAATGAAATTTCAGAACATGTTTACATGGGCAGAATCACATAATAGCATCTTATTTTATTGTTATTATCTACCCTATAGACAGGATTTCTAAGTATGGACGAGATGCTGAAAACAATACATATAAATCTTAAATGACATGATATCTAATGCATGGCATGCTTGGCATGTTGTACCTAAACATGGCCATTATTACGTATAGAGAAAGTAAACCTAGGAACATGTTTTCTACCCCGGATTACACTACAACATGCATATTACCCACCTATTTTTACTATCCAACCCTAGAGTTGTTTACAAATGATTATTACAGACCAATACTGAAATGAATTACATAGGAAAAGTAACAACTACACTATAGAGAGCCTGAAATAGGCCCAAACTATCAGATCCTTAATAGGACTTCCTCCCTGAGTTATGCAATAAATCACCTCAAGTGCCAAGATTGTTCCATAGTCTTTATCATATCTGGGTGTGTCAAAGTTCCCTAAGGACCTCTAGGGATCCCGAGCAGTGCTCACACCCAGATTGCATAACCAAGACAGAGTAAGTGCGGTGTGGAAAGGCCAGCTTTTATGTCTCCAAGTTTAGAGGGAACTCAAGGGTCCCAAGGCAAGGCTCGCACAAAAGGGGCAGAACCTAGTGGCCTAAGAGTATGTGTGAGAGTGCTTGACATAGATATAAAAGAGTTGAGTTGGAAATAGTTTTGAAAATAATTAGATTGAAATAAGTTTTGGAAGGCAGTAGAAGAGTTTGCCTTAGTGAAAAGAAAATAAATAGGTCAATCAGTAACTCAAAAACAAATCATAGTGCAAACACAAATAGGGAAACGAGGCAATGGGAACATACAGTTTTGAAACCACATAAATGGGGAAACATTTGATGCAATAAATATGCAGAATAGCTATGAATCCATTGAACAAATCATTCATGGTAACAGACATTTAAAACATAAGGAAGAGCGCAACAGGATCATGTTGAAGACAAGGGTTTTGTTGAACAAAGTTTGACACTACATGGTTATACCAGTTAGGTAGGGATAAGGGAACTAAGTGAACATGTTGGACAAGTATCAAAGAACTAAGTAAAGTCTGATATGATCATTACACACAAGGCAAGAATTTAGACATGCTTGACATCATCAATCAAAGAAACAAATTGAATAACTAGTACAGTAGCAAGCATGGATGTATAGGCATGGAACACACAAAGTTGAGTTTCAAATTTAAACCAGAGACATACCAGTTGAAGAAGTAAAGTGCAGAAAGCAAAGCAAGTAGAGCTCCACGGTCTAGCCTTAGCTTTCAGCCTGCTAGACAAGCAGTTAGCACAAGTGGCAGAGAAAGAAGAGAGAGTTTGAGTGTGTGTGTGTGTATTTTGAAGTATTGTTCGTGTCTTAAGTGTGACGACCTGGCCCGTCGTCTCATGTGTAACTATCCCATTTTTGCCGTTTATTGCTTCTTAATATTTCATTATCGTTATGTGGTGTGTAAGAGTTGATTGGGATTGGTTTTGATAAGAAATGAGGCACTTAGTCTCCTTAAGGAAAGCTTATGTTGGAAAAGTCAATTGGGTGTTGAATATTGAGTTAGAGGGCTCGAATGTGATTTTCGGTGATTCGGTTAGCTTCGGGGGATGATTTGTGACTTAGGAGTGCGATCGGAATTGATTTTGGAGGTCCAGTGTAGAATTAGGCTTGAATTGGCGAAGTTAAAATTTTGGTGAATTGCGGTTGATAGGTGAGATTTTTATTCGAGGGTCGGGATGGAATTCCGAGAGTTCCTATAGTTTAGTTGGGTGATTTTGGAAATGTGTGCACATTTTCAGGTCATTCGGACATTGTTTGGTTGGGTTTTTCATCGAATGCGCATTTCGGAAGTTTTGCAAAAAATTAGGCTTGAATCCGATGTAAATTGATGGTTTTAGCATTGTTTGATGTGTTTTGGTGATTGGAACAAGTTTGAATGATGTTATGGGTCATGTCTGTGCTTTTGGTTGAGGTCCCGGAGGCCTCGGGGTGAGTTCGGGTGGTTAAACGGAGAGTTTGGAGTTTGTTGCATGTTTTGGAGTTTGCTGGTTCTGTCATTTACGCATCTGCGGAAAAGGGACCACATAGGTGGTTCCGCAGATGCGGCGAGGAGGTCGCAGAAGCGGTTCTAGTGGGGGCTTGACCTTTCTGCAGAAGCGGACAAGGGTCCGCATAAGCAGCCTCGCAGAAGGGAGCGGTGAGGCGCAGAAGCGGTCATGGCACTTAAGTGACTTCCGCAGAAGTGGAATAATTCACGCAAAAGCGGTAACCGCAGAGGCGGTATTGGATCCGCAGAAGCGAAAATCGACCTGGGCAGAAGGTTTAAAATATCATTTTTTCATCCGCGAGGGTTATGTATTTTCCACCATTTTTGAGCGAGCTTTGGGAGCTTTGAGGCGATTTTGAAGAGGGATTCAAGGAGGAATGATTAGAGGGGAGTTCCTTGGCCTAAATTCACGAGATTATGTTAGATTTAACATGGAAATTGGTTGAAATTCATTAAAAAAGGGTAAAGCTAGGGCTTGAGTTTTTGATATTTTAAATTGGGATTTGATAGGTCATTTGAGCTCGGATTTGGGAGTTCGTGGCATGTATGGATTCGTGGCGAGACGAGGAATCCGGTAATGTGAGTTTTATAATTTATCGAGAAGTGGGCTCGGGGCTCGGGTTTTGCTAGTTTCGAGATTTTTGATATTTTTTGATTGTTTTCGATTGGGTATTGTTCCCTTAGCATATTGTAATGTATTCGCTCTGATTTTTGTTAGATTCGACGCGCGTGGAGGCCAATTTGAGGGGAAAAGGCATTGCGAGCGAGGAATTTCACAGGTTCGAGGTGAGTAATACTTGTAAATGATATCCTGAGGGTTTGAAACCCCGGATTTGCACATCATAGTGCTGTATTGTGGTGACTTGCACACCAGGTATAAGCGTGGGGTAGAGCACCATTGGGGATTGTGACTTGGTCCATCCCGGTTGTTGATTTTACTGCGCGATTGACTGAAACCTACTTGATGCTATCATGATATGGGTTGATTGCCATGTTTTGGGCTTCGTGCCGATTATTTGAATCTTTTAGGGATTGATATCACTTTTTTTGCATTACTTTGCATATTATTTGATCTCGGTCCAAGGTTTTAAATGTTGTTTTGCAAACTCAGCCATCTTTCTAAGATTTGAAAACTTAAATGATATTTTACTGACGCTTGGAACTGAGGACTGTTATTCGAATATTGCCCTAGTGGCTATGTGCATTTCTAGACTGAGCATAGATCGGACTGCGCACCGTAGCAGTTTTGCATGTGCATTTCTGGACTGAGGATGGATCAGGCTTCATGCCGCAGCAGTGTGATATTGATATTGCGCTTGGGCTGTAGGAGCCCCTTCGGACTCTGAACCCCCACAGTAAGCACGGGTACCCAAATGGATCGGGCTACACGCTGCAGCGGTCATGTGCATTGCATTGCATTCATGCATTGGTTCCTGTTTGTGCTACGTGGCATGACACTCAGCACTCTTATATCATTGGCATTCATGCGATTTCTTGCAATGTTACCAGATACCCTGGTGTTATTTATAATGGAGTGTTGTGCCCGAGGGGCTGACTTATGTGCGGACTTGCACTATCTGATTATGCATTCAATTGCTTGACTGTTGGGAAAAGGATATTTTCAAAAGAGGTTTTTTTAACCGAGCCAGATATTTTCTAAAGGATTTTCATAGAATAACTGTTTTCTCAAGGGTCTTACTGTCCTATATAGCATGATGGAGTTCTTTACGTGTTTTCTTACCGCTCAATTATTATTAACTCTTATTACTCATTGAGTTGGAGTACTCACTTTACTCCCTGCACCTCGTGTGTAGTTGCAGGTATTGTTCACCTAGTAGCGGGTTTTGAGCTGATTGAAGGTATCACTATTGTAGCGGAGTAAGGTGACCTCCAGCGTCCGCGGTACCTGATTTTCCCTTCTTTCATTTTAAATTTGATTCATGTAAATTACAGACTCTATAGTTGTGTTCAGGCTTCTTTAGATGCTCGTGACTTGTGACACCCCGGTCAGGTTGTGTTGTGTGGTAAATGTCGGCTATTAATGCCATTAAGTCATATTATTCATTCATTTATGTTTATTAATTGTTAAAAGGGGGCATTGTTGTTCTGTTGGCTGGCCTTTTCTTCACGAGAGGCGCCATCATGACCGGGTTTGGGAATTGGGTCGTGACAAGTTGGTATCAGAGCCTAGGTTACTAGGTCTCACGAGTCATGAGCAGGTTTAGTAGAGTCTCACGGATAGGTACGGAGACGTCTGTATTTATCCTCGAGAGGCTGCAGAACATTAGGAAAACTTCACTTTCTTGGAATTCTTATCGTGCGTACTTGATTCAGCTTGAGATATAACTCTTGAAATTCCTTCCATACGTCGGTATGCGCGCATGAGCGCTCAGAATTGTATGTGCCTTGATGGCTTGTCATTCCCCGATCAAGGGGCGAGATGTGATCCCGTGAGTTTGATGTTGGGCCAGTCTGGAGGACTTGAGGCCGGATCTTTACCTATGGATTGAGCACCGAGATGCTGATTGTATGAGCAAGTGTTTTGAATTTATATGTTTGGTATTGTCGCTATTAGCCGGAGTGGCGGTTTGGTATTCTTGTGATGAGTATGTTAGTACTGCGAGATGTAATTATATGACTTGGTAGTGACGAAGAAGTCTGCTGGATAATAGATGGACTGTTAAGTGATTCGTTTCCTATTGTGGTTTGATGTGTAGCCCAAATATGGGCGCGTGAAGAATATTTTCGTGTCTCCTAGTTGGGAAGTGTAGTACATTATGTGTGGCGGTATGAGTTCAGACTCAGGAAGACTGAATGGTTGTGTTATATGTATGATGGTGGAAGGTGTGCTGAAATACTAAACTGAGGCGAACCAGGTGGGTTATCTCCTGCGGAGTGTCTTGAGTGGTATGATCTTTATGTGTCCGTTAGAAGATCCCATGTGTAACTGAAAGGTACGTGTGTAATTTGAAAATTTTGGGTCACTTCAGAGAGTGGACCCAACTGATGTGAGGATGAATGCGAGGTTTGCAGAGGATTATAGTACTAGATAATCTGTGTTTTCATAAACTAGTAGATGATTTGAGTTTAATCTCACTATAATATTGTGGCATCATTAGAGTAAAAGTATTATGGGTTATTAAATGTGTCCTTATAGATGGCTTCGAGCCAAGTTGGGGAGGTTGCTGTTGATTAGCTGATCGCACGGTTATGTGCTATGTTGTTTCCATTTTGAGGTATGCTGGCGGATCAGTCCTGGTTGCAGAAAAAGAGCCGAGGATGGCACGAGTGAAGCAAAAGTTTTGATAAAGGTTATACGGTGCTTCGTAGATGTGAGGAAATAATAGGATTTCTTGAGCTGTTGTTGATAAAGAATGCTCGATGTATAGAGAAGGAAGATGTTCTTTTGTATTGGAATGAGATCATATCCTACGGTGTTAGAGTGCTAATAAGGCACGAGTGGTTCCGTTCGTTAAGTCAGGTAATTTGCAGTTGGAGTAGGAGTGAATGACTCTCGAGAATGGTTTTATTGTGTTCAAGATTTTGCATGCAATAATCAGGTGTCTAAGGTGGTGTATGTGGCTAGAGACTGTGTTTCCATTAGAAAAGCATCAAGACTTGTGGTAATTTATGCTAATTATGTAATTCTATGTTTCAGTATCTGGGAAGTAATGGTAACGAATTCCGATTCGCAGGAAGTTCTTCAAGTAAAGTATTCTGGAATGTGGTATTTCTGGGAAGCATTGAGAGAGTATTCGGTGGCCTATGGGTCTTAGACAGCGTGGTCTTATGTTTGAATCTCCTGTGGTGAGCCTAGATTGAGGCATTGTGATGCTACAACGAGGGAGAAATATCATGTGGATAATGAATAAAAAGAGAAATTTGATAGACGAAATAGCTTGATAATAGACCGAATCGGTATGGTAAGGGTATGATTAATTCTTTGTATATGTTCGAGGTAATGAGCTTTTACAAGCATCTTGCAGCAATGCTCTTGGGTTTTGACGGCTTGCTCAGCTTGCTTTAGATAGAAGGATTCAGTCCTGGCAGTTTAGCTTGTACAAATGGAGTTGGCAGATATGTTATTGTTGGGTTTTACCGTGGTTTGCAGATGAGTATATTTTCTATGGGTATGCGAAGCATGGAGTGTGTAATGATTTTTCTTCTAAATGGGATCAATGAAAGTTCTTGACTAGTTGAGTCCGTCGATGTCTGCGGTGCGGAAGGGAGATAAAAGTCCTCATGTTATCCTAGTGTGGTATGGTATATGCGATATGTTGTGGAGGATTGGGATTTGTGTGTGAAAGGTTCGGTTCAGTTCGAAATGGAAAGTCATTAAATTTTTAAGCAGCACGGGCAGCTGCAGGTGATTTAAGAATCGATCTTCAGAGGATTAGG